>JAGDQP010042399.1:0-16559 GCA_022664845.1 Lepisma saccharinum | reverse complement strand
CTTTTGATCTAAATTACTGCAAAACTACTACAGATAGTGCAGTACGCGTGATAAATATTTTTGTAACCTGTTATCTACGAATTATAACAACAATAAAAAATGTCGTTAGTCTATTGGTTACCGAGATATAACAAAATTTCTGAAAGTCTGTACATTTGTAGTTCCGGGGGATTGGGGGCAGCAAGAGTTGGAGGGTCGGGGACTTTTGAAAAAAGACATCCCTCATGATGCTGTAACAACAGGCAAATTTTCAGCTTTTTAGTAATTAGTTCCGACACAAAACCTTTATTGACTGAACTACTAGCAGATGAACATAAATTACGAGTGTTTGAAAATAAGGTCTTGAGAAAGATATACGGACCGAAACGGGACGAGATTACTGGGTAATGCAGAATACTACATAATGAAGAACTTCACGGACTTAACGACTCACCCGATGTTGTAAGCATAATGGAATCGTGTCGGTTCGGATGGGGGAGAAACGAAGATTATATTACATCGTGTTTGGTAAACCGGAGGGAAAGAGACCATTGGGAGTGTATTTTAGAAGGAATCTTCGGGAAGTAGGTGTCTGTGATGAAAACTAGCTTGCTCTTATTCACATCAGGATAGAATCCTATAAAGAACGTTTTTTACTGCGGCGATAAACTTGCGAATTCGTAACTCATAAAGTAGTTACTTACTTACACTGTGGCCTACGGAACTCGCAAGTTCATCGCCGCGGTAACAAATGTTCTCCATAGAATTATATCCTGAGCAAGATCAAGCCAGTTTTCATCACGAAGACACGTGTGAAGTTGTAAAGCAGCTAGGTCGCGCATTAGACTTAACTATTGAAAATGATATGATTGATGTATGCCACAGGCTGAAAAAAGCTCTTCACCAAACTGGAGGAGGAAGAATCGTAAAATTTGTAAGGCGAACCGACAAAGAAAAACGTAAAGTAAAACAAAACCTCAATTGTACTAATTTAGGTTATACTCGTAATGAACCTATCTATGTAAATCAAAGTCTCACTCTTCTCCGTTAGAATATATTGGGAAAGGCGAGGAAAATAAAACGTGAAAAAAATTACGCCTACTAGTGGGTCGATAGTACCGGTACTATCAAGTTGCGGAAAAGGGAGTTAGACAGGAATGTAATCATGCTAAGAACACTTGAATATATTGATAACTTGATGTAATTATGCAGTAAGCTTTTGTAATGTATATGTTAGACGCTAGTAATGTTAGGATTTTTTATCAAAATGTAAGAGGGCTAAATACCAAAACAGAAGAGTTTTATGTAAATAATATTTCGAGCAACTATTGATTATGACATATTTATTATTACGGAAACTTGGTTAACGTCTGATATTTGCGATAGCGAACTTTTTGGTAATAATTATAATGTGTATCGTTGTGATAGTTCAGATAGTAAGGAAAGAGGAGGCGTACTGATTGTAATAAAAAGTGACTATACTTCGAGTAATATCAAGGTTGATGGCAATTTAGAAGTTGTATGTGTAAAAATAAAGTTAAATAATAGCATATATTGTATTTTTACAGTGCATTTCACACCATCGTCTTCTATTGATAAATATCTTTTATTTTATAAACTATTTGAAAAAAATGAAGAATTTCAAAATCACAATATAATAATAGCTGGGGATTTCAATTTTCTATTAACTGTTGACTCTCAATTTAATCTATTAGAAGGTAGTGTATCCTACAGGGCTTTAGCAAACTTTTTAAGTCTTTATAATTTACATTCTATCAATAATATAAAAAATAGTAACGGCAGAACCCTAGACTTAGTTTTAACTAATGTACATAATATTTTAGTTAATAGGGATAAAATGCCTCTTGTTAATATCGATTATCATCATCCTGCTTTAATCATGAATCTAAACACCAAAGTAGATCAATCTAGGGTAAAACAGAATATTACTATAAATTACAATTTTTGTAAAGCGAATTTTTATCAATTATATGAAATGCTTCGCGATTCTGATTGGTCTTCTTTAAAAAATTGTAACAATATTGAAGAAGCAATTAATATTTCCTACGATAGGGTGAATTTTGTATTTAATGCAAATATGCCACTAAAGAGGTTTTACACAAATAATAAATATCCTACTTGGTTTACCAAAAAAAATATTACTGAACTAAAAGAAAAAGAATATCAAGGAAAACGAATGCAATATTTCAAGGAAAATGAGTTAAAGTATAAGCAACTTAAAAAAACAACCAAAATAATGATACGAAAAGCTTATAATACTTTTGTGAAAGAAATAGAAGAAGGTGTTAAAAATAATGCAGCATGCTTTTGGAGTATTGTACAAAATAAAAGAGGTAACAACTAATCTGTTAACCATGCGTTTACACTAGAAAATAGAGTATTACAAACTAGTAAAGATATTGCAGATGGGTTTGCACAATATTTTGAATCAGAGTACGCAACTTTTCCGACTTCACATAAGATAAATGAAACGGGAAATTTAAACGTAAATTACACTCTTGACGTTAACAGAATTACAAATAGTGAATATGAAGATGCAATTAAGAAATTAAATTCAAAGAAAACTTGTGGCCTGGATGGAATCCCACCCTATGTTTCGAAAGCATGTTCAGAAATCCTTATGTTCCCATTATGTGCGATATAGAATTTGATGCTAAGCACTGCAACTTTTCCAAGTCTCTCCTATGGAGGTAACACGTGTATCTCCTATTTTTAAAGGTGCGATAAAACAAAAATAGAAGACTACAGACCTATCGCTATTTTCTGTGCGCCAGCAAAAGTTCTTTAACAAATTCTTTATAATAGAGTTTTCAACCATGTTAAGAGTTACAAAATTGAATATCGACATGGATTTTCCCCACACAGATCAACTACAACAAATCTAATTAATTTTGTACGGGACATTTACAATGGATTTCATGAAAATATCGATGTTCATGCATAAGATTAATCATTGTATATTATTAGAGAAATTATCAAAATTTGGATTATCTTCTCAACTATTGAAGCTTTTCTCATCTTATCTTAATAATAGAAATCAGTATGTCACATACAATCAGTCAATATATTTCAAGTATAATGTTCATTCAGGAGTACTCTAGGGCTCCAATCTAGGGCCTTTGTTTTTCATTATGTACATAAATGATCTCCCCCCAAAAATTAAATATTCTAAGTGTCTAATTTACGCAGATGATGTAAAATTATATAATGAAATTAGAAACCCACAAGATGCTATACAACTGCAAATAGATGTAAATGAACTACATGAATGGGATGTAATGACCTGAATATCAATATTAAAAAAAACGCTTTGCCTTGATTTTCTCTAAATTCACTCAACACTATACGTATTCCATAAACAATGAAAAACTTGAATAGGTGTGCTCTATTAAGGATCTTGGTGTTAGTATTGACTCTAATATGTCATTTGAAAAGCACACTTCGCAGATAGTTAACGATGCATATAAAAAACTAGGATTTATAATCAGTCATTTGGTCACCCAGATATCAATCACAACAAAAGATAATAGAACAAACTCAGAAAAGGTTTTTGCGATTTCTTTATTATAAAAAATATCATATATCGGCTTAAAGATCAAAAATACCTTATAAACAATTGTTATATAAATTTAATTACGTTACTCTGAAAAGTAGACGGGAAATATCTGATCAGATATTCCTATATAAAACTGAAATGGTATTCTTGACAACGCGACATTCCTATGTAGAATAAATTTTAACATCAGAAAATGTAATCTTCGTTCCAGAGACGTGCAATTCCAAGAACATAAAAACACAAATCTTCACCACTCCTCAGAGTCTGCTTAATGTACAATAATTTATTAAACAAATGTCGAGATCTGAATTTCAGTTTAACATTTTCAATTTACAAAAAATTATTGAAAAAACTATTGGCTCATGACATATAGTATAACAAAGTTAATTTTAAGCAAATCATTGTTTTATATAATAGCACAATGTTTGTAGATACTTTTAAATCATAGTCAGTTTTGTTTGCTGTTGTCATTCTATTTCTTCTCCTCTCTTTTTCTTAGTCTTACCTTAATCTAAGTTTTGATACAGAAAGAGTAAGGTGGCAGCCGGGGCTAGAATGGCAGCAGTACTAGTTTTGGTCAGCCCTGGAATATTTCCGGTACCTACCATATCTGGTCGGCATTCCCCTATCCGCCACCTGGGGAGGCGCCTAGTGCGGAGAAGGTGCACATAAAGTAAAGCTAGGGTTTATACTACTTGGCTCCAGTTATGGAATCTGATTACGTAAAAGAATATTTGAATTTCTTCATTGATTAATTTCAAATGTTTAACCTGCTGTGTTTCAATTTAATCTAATATCAAATTTTGGTATCCAGAAAAATGTTGATTCAATAATTCAAATTCAGGGTAGTTTATGAAGGAAGTGTCATTGGTAAAAGGAGAAATAAAGACATAAATTAAATACGTCAAGATGTTAATTTTCATAGTAACTAAACAACAATTACAAGTTACAATTAGATTTTTAATTTTTTGTATTATAGATAACATAGAAATCTCCCATCTTGACCCAAATATTTTAACATATATGGTGCGTCTTATAGGTGGGGTAATATGGAGTGTGACGTGGCTCAAGATGGGGTTATGTAAATCACATATTGTGTGTTATATTTATTCTGTTATTACGATGATGAAAACTAAATTTACCAACAAAAACAAGATTAATGCAACAGGTTATACAAAAGCAGTACGTTTTATTAGAATTATCAAATTTTAAATAGATTGCAATCTTAACAGTTTGCTGTTTAGATTTAGTCTTTATTTCGTCTTAGGAAATTATTGTCTGTTTCTCCTCGCAACCACACATATATACAAACAAACAAAAAATCATTGCATTAAACGGAAGTGGAAGGTAGCCTATATCTTGTAGGCGTATAAAATCCTGTTACACCATATTAACCCACCTCAAATCATCCCATCCTGCCCCTAAGCTACCAGCTTGGATTTCAATCAGTTGTCTTTGTTTAAAAAGTTCATTATGACAGTAGCTTTAAATTAGTAACCTGACAATTACTCTATTAACATTCTGGTTAGGTGAAAGAACTTCGCCTTACAATAAAGGTTCATTCAATTCAATTCATACGACTTTACTCTTAACATTAACACTGCTTATTTGTTGGTGTCTTGAAAAACTTTGATAATTACATCAAAGAATTACTCAAACACGTTCTCGTTCGTAACACACTCAACAGACACTTAATCACTTTGTTACTGCTGTCACTTCGTCTTTTTGACAGACGAACTAGTTTAAATATTCACCACTGGCCTGCAACACTTCCCACACGCTCGGTGAGTCTACCCCGTATTTCCCCGGCATCCCATCTTTTTATTTATTTATTTAATTGTACTTTACACCAACAAAAAATGGCAATAAATAAGTACAATACATATTAAATTTACAGAAATTACAATGAATATATACATTTCCAATCCACAACAATTGTCTTTTGATTTAGTAAAATAAGAATAATAATAACAAAAAAAAAACAAAAAAAAACAGCTACAACTACAAACCTTTGTACAGTTCAATCATTCACTTTGAACTGATACATGCCTACATTTGTTTAATTTTACTGTACAAACGTGTAAGATACCTTCTTACTATACATAGGGATATTTTAATATAAAATCATTATACATACATACATATATACACACATACACACATACATATACATATATACATACATACACACATACACATACATACATACATATACCCATAACACTTTTCATCAATTTTCCAAATAAAATTTTATTACGTAGTTTCGTAATTTATTTAAATTTATTTGGAAAATATCTAGCCCTATTTCATCTAGTACTTTTTCTGCCACACCAAATCTTTATAGGAGTGAATTCTTATACAGCTCTATTCTAGAATTGGGGAGTAAAAACAAAGTTCGTTTTTTAAATTTTTTCCAGGACAGTATAAACATAGCTTATTTAACATTTCAGCATTATCTTCTTTATTTTCTAATAATTTCTTGAGATATGTGACTGTATGCAATGTTCTTCGATTTTCAAGTGAAATCATTTTGATTTTTTTAAAATCAACATCGAAATTTCCTTTGTATATTAAGTTAGATTCATTTCTGGAAATATTGTCCTTATATTTAAGATATTTAAGGAATTTCTTTTGCACTTTTTCTATTTTAATATTTAAAATTTTGCAGTTAGAAGACCATACAATATTTGCATATTCGACTTTGGGGCGTACAAGAGTATGATTCTTTCAATTTTCCTGAAATTTATTGACATTCTTTTTATAAACCCTGACATTCTGAATGCTTCATTAACTTTCTGATTAATATGAAAGTCAAATTTGAGATTTTCATCAAACCACACCCCTAAATCTTTGACATATTTCTTTCTCTCTAAAACCGTTTTTCTCAATGTATAGTCATATTGGATTTTTTTTTCTAAGCAGAGAGTATGTCATTAAACAGCATTTATTTACATTGACTTGTATTTTATTTTCTTTACACCAGTCTAACAATGAATTAAGGTCCTCCTGCAAGTCAATGCAATCCTCTAATGTTTTTATTTCCTTGTACAACTTAGTATCATCTGCAAGCATCAAACAAGAAGAATGCTTTATAACTTCAGGAAAATCATCAATCACTATTAAAAACAACAGTGGTCCTAAATTGGAACCTTGTGGAACTCCAGAATATATTTGATATTCCTTAGATTTATAATTATTGTATTTTACATATTGTGTTCTACCAGAAAGATATGAATAAAACAAATTAATTAATTTGTCAGATAATCCATACGTCCTAAGCTTTTTAAGAAGAATTTCGTGATCAACTAAATCGAATGCTTTTCTAAAATCTGTATACACTACATCTAATTGAGCTTTATTATTATATGCTTCATAAATTGTTTGGGTTAAATTAAGTAAATTTGAGATTTTTGACCTATTATTCCTAAAACCGAACTGTTCTTCTGAAAGATTAAGACGAACATGATTGTATATATGTTTATATAGTATACTTTCAAATATTTTGGACGGTGTAGGTATAAGGCTTATAGGTCTGTAATCGGCTACATTTTTGGTAGTATTATTTTTTGGAATTGGACATAACATACTGCAGCTATTTTAAATTTACTAGGGAATTTTGATGTTTTTAAAGATAAATTATAAATATGCGTTAATGGTTTTATAAGGCTATTCTTGCAGCCTTTAAAAATATAGGAAGGTATACCATCGTGACTGATGGATCTCTTTCCTTTTATTTGATTGATAGCTTCTTCTACTTCTTTTTCAGAAACTTCATTTATAACTAGTTTATCAATACTGCGCAATATTTCAGTTTTATTTATGTCATTAATAATTATATTAGAGGCGCATGGATAATAAACAGATTTAAAAAAAATCAGCGAATGCTTCCGATTTCGAACATTCATCCACGTAGAGTTTGCCATTATATTCCAAAACCAGTTGGTCAGTTTTTGTTTATTTATGCTTTTAACGTACTTCCAGAATGTTTTAGGGTCAATATCTATACATTCCTCAATTTCCTGATTGTATCTCCGAAACTGAGTTTTTATATTATGTTTAACATTTCTTCTAATCTTGCCTCTCATTCTCCTATCATTCAGAAAGATGTATATGGATCTTTTTATCGTGGCCAGTATAATTTTCTCTTTGACATTTTCTTTATATTTCTTTTATGTTATCGTCCCTTGACGCTGATATTTTATCAAACGCGTACTCTTCTCCTGAGTGAAAATCACGTTACCTTACCCTCACATATAGCGCCCCCTTTCTTTGCGTTCGGGTTCTCTCCACCCCCTGAAAAATCCTGGAAAAAACACTGTGCTTACCTGGATCCATATTTGAATAATGGACTGAAGATTAATCTGGCGGTAAACCAACTAGTGCAGGGGCGGACTGGCAACCATAGGGCTCACCCTGCTAGACTAAAATGAAGGCCTACTGTATTAATATGTTAAAAAAATGTTTCTGATATTGTTTGTACGCATTACAAATATCAGTTCCTCTTCTAACCTATAAACAATATCCCATATATTACTAATATAAAAGCAAAACGTTGATTACCAAAGTTTTAAAAGTAACATTTTAATACTAACGCATAGTGTCTAATTGACATTATCATTTTTATTTGTAAACACACACAACACTGGTATTGATGCTTTTAGTTATTCATATAATGAATTTAAACAACCTTTTTGAAACAAATATTCTAATATATAGACTATAAAAAAGATTAGTCTCAGTAGTACACATAATGTTAACTTTGAAATGAATAAATAATTAAAATCCTTAGACTAATAGTGTAAGTTTATTTCCTTATAAATCAGATCTTATTTCAAAGTGATTAAATAGTAAAAATTTACTTGCCAACCAAAAATCTAACCTAATATTAGTATTTTCAAGCGACGAGCAATGGAGCATCCGAATATTAATAATTTCGCAGCAAAGTAGAGAAAAAAAACAAAAATGATTTCTTTTAAGCCTTTTTGGTCCGAGAACAATGAATTTCGAAAGCGATCCGCCTATTCACAACATCAATAATTAGGAAGAAATATTTATTTAAAACATCGCCAGCTTCTGAAAGGACACGAGTTTGCGATGGTTTAAAAATTAAATTAAGTGTAGGGCTATGTTTCTTTCGTTTTTTTCTTTCCTTCCATTTTTTTTATTTATGTTAACTGATTTTCGTTAGCAACAGCTACTGTGGCGCAAAATTCCGCAATGTTCGAGTGCTCCAGCGTTTATGGAACCTTTTCATGTCGCTAAACGTGCAAAAGAAAATGTTCTGTTTTGAATTTTTTCTATGCACATAGAAGTGAATGGGATGTAAGTTAGCTAGAAATATTAGTCATGCTAGTAGGTTTAATGGAGCCCATCCTGCCTTTGCAGGGTAACAGGCTGGGTCTGGGTCCTGAACTGGTGAATAGTCTTAAGGCACTAGTTTGTTACGTAAGATCAGCAATTTATTAATTTGAAACTTATGCTACTTTTTCTTTTTACGTTTTCAGAAAGGAAACAATGATTTCTCTACATATGGAGAGAATTCTTCGAGAATGTGGACAACGATCATTTTCCATTGCTTCGTCTTTTCTGCGTGCTGCTCAGCCGATCACTGTGCCATCTAGCGCAGCTGAAGAGAAAGATCATGGAGAATGGGCAAATGCAAAGCCATTTGAAGACATCCCTGGACCAAAACCTTGGCCATTGATTGGACTCGCTTGGACGGTTCTACCGTTCATAGGTAACTAGAAATCAAATGAAATCTTTTAATACAGGGTGTCCGAAAAAGAATGTACCCTTTTCAAAAAATATTATCGAGCTCCCTAATGTGATATTAGAATCCTTTATGTACCAAAAGTAAGGTAGTATATCAAAGGTTTTTTTTTTTTACTTTTCTTACAAAGATTCATTAAGGGCGCCCTTCGTGACATCAAGTCGATAGTCCATTTCCTCCCATGCTTGAATCAACATGTCTCTTGTAACGGTAGCAAAGGCTTCTGCAATCCGCTCTCGCAGCTCCGTCAGATCTCGAGACAATGGTGGGATAAAGACGCGGTGTTTGACAAAGCGTTATAAAAAGAAGTTACATGTTGCTACATGTTGTCATGTCTTGAGACCTCGGGGGACGCTGTCTTTGCGTATTCCACAGCACAAAATGCCTTCTGTTGTTGTATCGGCGCCATCTTGAAAAAAATTGTGGTCTTGGGAACGGCAGGTATTTCAATCAAAACCAGGAGTATCTAATATCAATCCTTGTTACTGACACCTCTGTCTACACACTACAAAAAAAAGGTACAATCTTTTTCGGACACCCTGTATTTCATCTTGTATAAACACGTAGCGAAATGCATTTAAGAAAGTTAAGAAATAACACTAAATCTGTGCAGTTTTCGGTGCCTTTAGTTAGTGGCTACGCCCAGCCAAGATCATGGCATCACTAACAAGAGCCTCAACGTACGCTTTAAGTAATCATAAATAATAATGAACAAAAAATATTGGCATTTTCACAAGAAATGCCAGAATCATCTCACTTCGGACCACTACTGGAAAGGCTTCTAATTATGCTGCCGGACATCATGTTATATTTTCAAGGCTTTTCGTAAGTTTCATCAGTTAAATGCTGCTATCGGACCTCAACTTATATTCTGTACGTTACCTTCCTCATCCTTGCTCTCGGGAGTGTTTGCCGAGGGACTTCATCCGTTCGAGATATGATAGGGTTAGGTCTTATCCGTACAAAACAAATCAAATTACACAGTAAAAAATAGCGGTAAAATACCACTTTTGTATGTTAAATCAACACAACACACCGTGTTGATTTCGGTACTGGGAGAAAATAAAAGTTACGGCTGCAGCTAGATTTGAACATGGTTTGCTCAGTTAGAAGTCCAGCGTCTTACCGACTTTGCTAAATCGTCAGATGGTAAGAGCACTAGATTGAAACAATATAGAGGATAAAAATTTTTTCCTGAACCTCAAACACAAAGATACTCTCACGACTTATGCCATGATTTAATTACTTTTCTATTGGTCAATTAGGGATCACAATCCCCATTTATTGAGAATATGTTCCATTTCTATGAAAGCAAGCGCAGCATTTGACGCGTTGTTACGTTAAGAAAGCAGTAATGCTGCTCAAGTGTTTGGCTGTCGCCATCTTGCTTGCTTTCATAGAAATAGAACATTCTCAATGAATGGGAATTCTGGTTCTCTATTGACAAATAGGATGTGATTAAACCATGGGATAAGTCGTGCAAGTAACTTAGTTTGTCTTGGGGGTTCAGCAACATATATTTGATCCCCTACACTGTTTAAATGTATAATGTAGTAGTTTAATTTAAATGTTTTTCACTAAATATCGTTTGCATCTAGTGCCTTTTCTGTCTGACGATTTAGCGCAGTCGGTAAGACGCTCTACTTCTAACCGAGCAACCCATGTTGAAATCTAGCTGCAATCGTAACTTTTTTTTTCACAGTACCGAAATCAACACCGTGTGTTGTTTTGATTTAACACACAAAAGTGGTAGTCACGCTGGGACACCGCATTGTGTTGAATTAACACAGCTATTTTTTACAGTGTAATAACTTTCTTTCTTTCTTTTCTATTTTATGGTGACTAGAACTTATAATCAAATAGATTTGTGTTCATTTGCGTCAGTACAAGTCAATTAAATTCATCTACAGTCTAACAGTAAGTAATGGTATTGCTTACTTTTCTGAACATGAGTTCCTTTCTTTATTATAGTGATTGAATGTATTTTTTGTAAATATATATAAGAACTTTGAGCATATCATTGTGATATATTTGAGAGTTATTTAGATATTGTCATGGTAACCAGCTTCTAGCACATTCCGATCACTCCACTCCACTATCCGCAAACCACTATTTTGATATAATGAACACTTCGAACACAATACTGGAAGTAAAACTATGATTGATCAATTATAATTGCAGTATTTACAAGCACTAACTATTAAATTTAAGCTGCTCACATCCCTAAGTACAACGTAAATACAAGAGTTAATTATTAGGGCATTGTAGTACTTCTAATAACGAGTGTATCAGCATATCAAATTAAAGTACAAATTAATGAATGATTTATTAATAGTTTGTTGTATTTGATTGTTTTCTTCATTCTTCATCAATTGCTGTAATACTTTACAAATAGCATTCTGTTATACACATTGTAAAATATGCAGCGAGTTAAATTTCTCCAGGCACTAGGATTGATCCCGGGATCTTCCGAAAACAAAGTCAACGCTGTACCAAATATATTATTAAAAGATGCTTTAAACAACTTGATATTTTATTATCCTATGGTTTCCATAACGACTCTATACTGATTTAAAACTACGAACATTCATGCCCAGGGCGGATTCGAACACACATCCATATTCCCTACAGTGACCCAGAACCCTAGTCCGTACGACCATCACGAGAGCTTGCACGTCGTAATGAATCCCAAATAGTTGGTAGTGACATGTATTAGCTAGATGCTAAACTATACTAAAGTACTGTATGAGAGAGAGAGAGAGACGGTTGGACAACCGTTGTTAAACGAAATCTTTGGTGTTTCCATCGAGTATATGAAAAAAAATTAACCTAACTTTATCTAACCTATTTCTGTGAAGTGCGTAAAATTATGAAATGCGTAAAACGAAATTGATCCTGACTTAACCTAACCCACTTCTGTGAGTTCCCTAGAGCAGTGACTCAATGGTAGAGCGCCCACCGATACCTGTTCGTGTCATGTGGGCTTTATGGTGGACAAACACCATGTGCGTGGGGTTTCGCCGGCTTTTCCCGGTTCCTCCCACTTTTTTCAGTCTACCAATCATCATCCGTCCGACCTGAACCAAAGCTGCCTAAAAGCCTTAGAAATTAAATTCAAATTGAATTCTAAAAATATTAAAAATGCAAAAGGAAGCAAAGGAAAACAATTATTTACATAGATAAACAAAAAAAAAGTAATTTGTTTGAAAGCCAAAAGAACATAGAAATGAAAGGGTTTGCTGGAAATTGTTGGAGTGTCTTGCGGCAGCAGTCGAACACTCTACCCTATACACCAAACAGCCAATCGGAAATAAACAATCTTTTATCCTTACTTGTGTTCTCAACACGTACTACGACAGTGTAATGGAGTACGTGTAGTTAGTAGGAAAGGCAACAGATGGTAGTACGTGCTAGAGGGTTTCTTTACGACATACAGTCACGATCAAAAGTTCTGTCCTGTGTAAAGAATGAGACTTACTAATAAAGGAACCCAGAGCGAAGATTCTATACGAAGATCTATACTCTAATGTAGTTTATTTACAGTCGTGGCTACAACCCCAAAACGAGACAGACACTAATATTACACATACAAAAGGTTTCTCAATATAATCCATTCCATATGTTCGAATCACCAAGTTATTCGACTAAATACAATTACCCTTTGACCAAATAAGTAAAACAAGGTTGCAATCATCACCACATTAACTAAAGCAAGCTACTTTCAAGAAAAGCGACCGTAAAACAAATCACCCATTGTTTATGCCCAAAAAGGATGGGACAAGACATACTTCATCCATAATTTCGTTTAGTTCAAGGGAATGTACTTTATTCAGAAATGGGGTTATTCTGCTCCACAGCATCCTCTCCCCTTCATCCTCTAAAGACCTTCAGTATATTGGGCCAAATACAACCGTGCCAAATCACCGTTGACATTAGCGAACATCTGCTTGACTAAATCTCTAAATAGCTGAAAATCTGGATTACTCAAAACATGTGAAAATCCAGGTTTTGTTACGATATTAACACTCTGCTTCACCCTCTGAACTATTTTAACACGTTTTTATTAACTCGCTTTCTTGTCTGTCTGTTCGGTACAAATTAACTCGCTTTCTTGCCTGTCTGTTCGGTACAAATTTTACAAATCGATTTTAAACTCTCTTCCCATCATCCAATTTCTTTAAAATTTTGTAAAGTTCCTTGCTTCTGATGACAATACAATATTCAATCATTAGATATACGACAAAATAATCCAGTTATCTGTAATTAATTAATTAAAATAATTCGAAATTATCCTTAAATGCACGCAACGCCGCAACTATTTTGTGAAATTTGGGTTGCCTATCTCGCAGGGAGTTTAATATTCATCTATTATACAGAAAAGAATTAATTAAAAAGGGATTTTTAAAAAGAGACGCTTTTCTAAGATAGACTAAAAAAGTAATAATAATAATAATAATAAATTGAATTAATCTTATGAATCGGAAAATAAAAGCGTGGGTGCTCTTGCTTACCTTATCATGAAACCATAATATCTTTTTTTCGCGGTTTTTCCCACGCTTTTTTCCCCGATTCATAAAATTAATTCATTTTATTATTTTTTTACTCTTTAGTGCACCTTAAAAGAGCGTGATTTTAAAAGAATTATTTTTTTATATTTTTTATTTAGATCTTTTTTTTCTTTTTACTTCTTCTTTCCTTAGGACCCTGCATAATGGTAATTTGACATTTGTTTCTACCAGCTTCCTCTATCAAACAATTATCGTTCTCGAGGTGCTGCGTTGATTGCTCACTAACTGTTGATGACTGTATGTAATTTAGATTACCGACTCGCAAATCACTGCAATAATCAGTTAAAACTTGAAATGGTTCTTCTGCTACACGTTCCTCTGTATCCACTATCAATTCCTGTTCTTTTTCTATCACATCAAGTGAAAGGTCGTGTTCATACTGATCTTGCTGAATCAGCTCCACTTCATGATCTATTGTATTCCAGTCCGGAACCGAAAGGGAACTTGTAGCACCACCAATGAACACTTAAAATATAAATACTTTAAGTATTCATTGGTACCATTCCCTTAATGTTATCACAAAAGTATTTTCATGACGTTTGGCATCTCCTTTGTTACCTTTAGTCCAATTGTGATGATGCATCTTCAGACAACAATACACAAAACTGTTATGGATTGTAATATAGTTGACTGCGAGTGAAACTAATAGAAAATTCAATAATTCGTTTGCAATGGTAGCATAATTTGTGACTTAATGGTTGTTATATTTGTTGCTAATCCAGTAAATGTACGTACAAAGACGAATCTGTATAGCTAACTATAAGTTCTTGAGTGTAAAATATCCTCTAGATGTTTCACAAGAATAGTGAATCTCGTGTTATCTCAAGCAAGAAATGCTTAGGAAAAATACTGAATTTAACAAGAAACGAGGCCTTGAAATTGCCTTAAGCTATTTTAACACTTGTTATGCAATAAACACATGCCATTTAGTAACATTTGTGGGTTTTACCAAATCTTCAATCTGTAAGTATCTCATTGACTTCATATGTTATTTCTATCCTTTAAAATATATTTGCTGGTTACTAACAATAGATCATAGACGATACAAATGCGCCGAAGCTATGGTTGCCTTGACTCAAAACTATTATAAAGTTTCCCCAGTTACGTAACAGTTTTTTCCTAAACCAGTTTACACTTAATATCTAAATTCATTTGTTTTAACTAGCTCTATTTGTAAAAAATGTTGTACGTTCTGTAGAATTACTTCAATCAGCCAAGTAGAACTCTTCAAAAATCACCCGTCAGCAATGTAGAAAAACAATTAAAAATATATCTTCGAACATCATACTTATTTATATCAAGCGTTAGGATTATACTGATGTTTTAATGTAATCGAAATAATAATAATAATAATAATAATAAAAAAAAATCAGACTCATACTGTTCAAAATAAGTATTTTTCGTTTTCTCTCCACAAGTGACTGAGAAAGCTAAACTTTTTTTTAAGAATCCAACTCAGATCGGCACCTTTTTTCCAGTTCTCTAAAATAAAGTAATTATAGTAAACATCCCATTCGTCAAAATTAAGAATTTAAAAATGTTTACAGCATCCAGACAATTCAATAACAATCAGTAGGCAGAGGCGGATTTACTCTAAGGACTAGCGGCAACTTGCCGCCCCCTATCAGTCACCCTGGACACACTTCCTTCAGCAATATCCCGCCTCTCTCTCTCTCTCTCTAAATGCACACCGACTAAATTCAGCGAATGAACACTGCAGAGCACATACATTTCTGTCGGTGTTGTTTCTCGTATCCTGGCTTGTAGTCCAGTGTACTACTCTTCAGACATGTTGGAAGCATTGTCATATGACTGCTCCCTGCAGCTTTTTAAGTAAATACCATATTTTATCGAGGATATCTGTACCAGCATTGAAGAGCTCATCGGCTATATGATCTACATTAGGTTAAATGCAAAGGAATCTTTCTACTGGAATTCCCTTTTCGGGAACGCATCTATTCTAATTATTACGTAGATACCTTTCTTTAAATTAAAATAAAATCGTACTTTATCTAACGAACCCACCTCATTACCAGTAATTGTTGTCCTTGTGAATTGGGTTCGAACAGCGTCGTGGTTCTTCACAACTGGTGGTTAATTAAAAAAGAATACTTATTCATCACAATAACGCATCAATTACGTGTTAAAAATGTAAACAGACGCTTTGCAGTGATAATGTTGCTATCCACTCAAGGCAATAATTATAAAAAATATATATATACTTTTCTGTTTTCCTAACGCTTAAAGGTTACGGCTTGCTATTAACTCACGTTCACTGCCTCATATTAAAAACTGGATTCTCCTTAAGAAATTCAGTCAAACGTAATAGCAATATTTCAGTATCTTGGTAAGTCAAACTTCTTCACTCCGTTTGAAAATTAAAATACGTAAATAATATGTGAAATGTTTACCTTTAGTTCTCAAACTCTTCTTCTTAAATAATAAACATAAATTTCTTACCAACTTGTACAATTCACAAACATGTTTAATTTCTGCGGAGCTTTCCGCCTTTCATAACAAGACGAGACTTGCAAATCAGTTTTGTAACTCCTATCAGTGGCGGTTCTTGAGGAAAAAAACTGGGGGGCCAGCTCTCAACGTTGCATATTATATAAATTATTTATATATATATATATATATATATATATATATATATATATATATA
>JAGDQP010042398.1:0-16560 GCA_022664845.1 Lepisma saccharinum | reverse complement strand
CCCCCCCCCCTTTATTTCTTCTCACAAACTGAGATATACTTAGCCCTTCCCCACGCTTCTTGCATCTGCCCATGAAATGACAGGGATACCTTTGTATTGCACTCCGCAATGATCTCTTGCCTGTCTATATCCGCCATTTGCTCCTTCACCTGCTGCATCTCTACATTATCTATCCTCCTTCCCTCCCATACCCAACCCATACCTATCCTATATAACTCGCTTCTCACCTTCATTACCCACTGCCCTTCATTTCCCTCTTCCATTTGATGATACATGCAATAACTTTTCAATGTGTGTCTGTTCTGCTCACATAATTTCCCCCAGTACTTTATGGCCTGCCATTTCAACATAATTTCTTCCCTATTTGCACCCCATTCCCTCAAAACACCGCAACTAGCCGTGCCTACACTGACTCCCAAAAGCTTCTTGTAGAACTGTACTTGAATTTGTGTATCCACCATTCCCCCTTCCATTCCCCATAGCTCTGCCCCGTACTTTAAGCCGCCTAAAATTACCGCCCTAAACATTCGTTCAATAAGTCTGGCTCTCATGCCCGGCATCTTGTGTACTGCCCTCATGAAACCCTCCAGTTCGTATTTCGCCTTGCCTTTACCCGATCTTATGTGTCGTGACCATTTCCCTGACATGGCTACCGTTAGCCCTAGATATTGAAAATATTTAACCCGTTCTATCACCTCCCCCCCATAGGTCCACTGTTCTTCCCGCCCATACTTGTATCCATTTTTGAAAACCATTATTTTTGTTTTCCTTATATTCACTGCTAATTGAATGCCATTGCAATAATTTTCTAAATTATTCAAACTCGCTGTAATCCATCTTTGGAATTCGCCAAGACAACTAGGTCATCTGCATACATCAATACTGGAATCTCCCTGTCCCCTATTTTTGGTATATCCTGCCGTCCCTCCATAAGATAACCCGCAATATCGTTTATGAACAGGTGCTGTCGTCTAGATTTAGAGATCATTGCTTTTAGGCTGTCTCAAAGAAGTAGACCTTGTGAAAGCTGTTCGCCTATTAGAATTGTGTCTTGTGTTCTAATAGAAGGCAGGTTTATAACTCAAAGCTCCCTATAGAAGGTAAATCAATATTGCTTTGAACTACCTTCTACGCGTTGTAGGTAATCTAGGACGCGGCCTGAGTTTAAAGAATATTCCGAACCTGTGTTCAAACTCAAAACTCGTAATCAGCAGTGGCAAATGTAACCATTTATCCATTTTAGTATATATGAATTTGTCTTGATAATTTGGTCGCTGATTATTAAGGGAGAAAGTAGAAAATTTAAAAAGATATCTTTTTACATTGGCTTAGTTCTTTGTGAAATACTTCCATCTGTATTCAACCGAGGATGAAAATGTTATTCCATTAGAAAACCAGAGAAGTAAAAAAAGTTTTGTTTCAGCAAGGGTTTAGAAACTGTAATAATAACTGTATACAAGAAGAGATAAAGAGCAAAACACATAGACGATGAGTGTATTGTTATGTGAAATGTACAACTTGAGTTTCGAATCCGACAATGAGATTATATTAACAGAATGTAAAGAAAAGTAGATGGCCACAGGAAAATTGTGTTTTTAGTAGATGACTACTTTTTGTATGATTTCAAAGAACAATCATTGACTGTTACGCGCTCAAAATGATTTCAACTGTAAATGTGGTACTAGACACATTGTTTTCCCAGAAATTATAAAATAATTAGCCATTGCAATGCCTTTCGATCAAACTAAGACTTTCCAGTTCATGACTTAAAGAACTGAACCAGCATCACAAGAAATTTTGTACAAATTGATAGTCAAAAGTCAAGGCTACCTCCGAAGTTTATGTCAACCTTCATCAAAGGATTGCAGAACATCAAATCACATTTCATTTCGAACTGTTCGAAGATCTCTTCTTATAATGACCTCACAATGGTCTCTTTCCATCTGGATTATGAACCACGATAGAATATACACGTACAGTGTACAATATGTCCCGGAAAAAGTTCAAGTTTTATCATTTTTAGTACATTATCTATAAACTATGTAACGTGTTTAATGCTGATTCTCGATTCGTGAGCAAAAAGTTCACTTGATAATGGCAAAGGTACTAAAAGTGATCAGAAAACGTGTTAGATTAATGTGTGCAAAGACGGGTAAAAAGACAAGAAAAAGCACAAGTTTTCATTCATTATAGGTTCACATGAAGTTCATACAAAGTCTATTCTTGTACCAAGAGATATCTCATTATAGTCTTTGTTCTTCACCCATGACCAGCCCATTTTAGTTGTGATTGTATTATTCTTAGAAGCCAACTGTGGTAGTCAGACAAGCATCTTCAAAGTTCTGGGATTGATACTTGCTCAGACCGAAATCTATAGTTCGCCTCCATTCTTATAACATTGGATGAGTCGTACTGTTTCTGACGTCTCCAGTCATTACTGCCCATGTCTTTCTTAAGACATACGTAATTGAAGCCCATCTCGTAGAGTTGTACTGCAACCCTTCTGTCTAGTTTGAATCGCAAGGTTAAAAATTTCTGGACTGCACACGTCGTCGACTTTGTATGGTGTTCTGATTTTTTTCTTTGAAAAATATAACTTCTTAAAACTTTGCTAGTTACATATGCTTACAAGTATTGAACTTTGTTTACTTTTATAATTTTCAGTAGGACGTGAAAACGTCTTTTGTCATCATGTACATACTTGATTATTCGTTATTGTCTCATCAACTGTTACGAAAATAAGCATTGCCTAGCTGCCTTATAATAATTGTATTGCCAAACACTTGGTAATAGAAATAGCGTCAGAAATCACTACGGTACATGTGTATGAATGAATTAGTTTTATTCCTTACATCATAGATGCCACAGAAAACAAACCTTAGGAGCGTTCTGAAAATAAAATGGTTCCAGGCCTGAGTCTAGCGCCCCGTGACTTTTTAGTTTCATATTATATGATACATGTAGTCTCTTTTACCCTCTCATCACGTAATACGGGATAATTTACAAAATAATGAATAATGAATACCCCCAATGTAATGAAATTAATGTAGGACAGTAAAAAAGAAGGTCGGTGGACAGTTTCTATGAGGTCAAGGCGACCGACTCTAGCTAATTACTGACCAGGTCCAGTGCTGCTGCTACTTGGTCATGTCGAGTTGAAGTTCTTAAATAATTACCTATTGCTGCACTCTCGTTAAAGAACTAAGAACTTGCAAAAAACTTCATGAACAGTTGAAACTCAATCGTTATTTGATCAAGTCTCTGAAAATATAAAGTCAAGCTAGGAAAAAAACTAAGACTTAGGTATCTACACCCGTTCGGGAAAAATGAAATTAAGAGAATTGCCATGCAAGTCGAACTTGTTAAATAAATTATTAGATCAGTTCACGACTGGTAAATGACTTAAGCTTGCAGATTATGGTGAACCTTAGTCAGAACGATTCGTAGAAATTAATGGATATAGGTGCGATCTAAGTTGATGATACCATCTAGTTCTATACCTGAATGCCTGGATATGGTCTATAGGTATAGTTGCTTCCAATGTGGGAATGGATGCTTAATGAGGGAGTATTTTTATAAGTAGTATTTGGGCATTTACTTAGTGTGACTCAGAAAAACTTAAAAGGAATGGTCTTTAGCCACATTTTGGTTAAACCAAAGTAAAGAATGTTAGCTCATTGATGTTTAACGTGTCTTTCAACATGGTTGAGGTCAATATTTACAAGGTATAGCTGAGTCTTAAAATTAATTGTCCATGTATTTATAACCTTTAGGTATTCCTCGATTGTAGGATAAATGAAGGATTACTAGAATATTATTTCCACATTGAAAAATACACGAAGTTTCTAAAAATACACAGAAATGTGTAAAATTAGATACAATTTGTAAAACTACACAAAAATGTGAAAATTACATAAAACTTGTAAAATACACAAAAATGTAAAAAAAATACATACAAATAAGAACTTCTTCAAGAAAGTCGATGTTTGTAAGGTATTAAAATATGAAATCATAAATTTGCATCCAAAATAGTCTTTAGACAATGAATTATAATAAGGTATTTTAATAAAATGTCAACTATCGATAGCTACCTTGTTTCATGATATGGTAAGCAAATACTAAATATATTAAATCATTTTCTACTAGGTGATTCAACTAAACATATTTGCCCTTAAACATTACGAATCCTTTGTTTACCTTAGATCTAACCATATTTAATTCCACACCTTGATAACTTGCAAATTTCTCAGGTGAAATACTGCCAGTTCTCGTGTGCTCGAACTGAATACAACCTTGACTCACAAAGAAAAAAATGTCTGAAATCTATCTCAATATTACAGTATAGTAGGATAAGACTGAATTCCGTACATAAGTTAGAAGTCCTCCATTAAGTATTATGAAGAGAATAGAGTAAGATATATGTCTATAAAATTTCGTAGGTATTGATATAAAGAAAGCAGAGAGAAAATTCTGCACTACTTTTTCTGATGAGTCTTTTTTTAATTGAAGAAATCTCTGATGGGCATAACACAATGGCCGAGATTGAATCTTGTGATGAAAGTGAACTTGCCGCTGTCGCAGCTGAAGTGAAGCTAGCGAGCTTTATCATTGCACGTCATGTAATATAGACGAAAACTGTATACGGTTTACCTTGCTGAAATGGAAACCATCGCTTAGCCTTGTTTGCTAGAGTTGTAAAGAAAAGCGTCCATGTCAATTTCAACATGATTGCTGCGGTCATTTCGGTGACTATTTATTTACCGATACAAAATTTGAAGACGTCTATGATAGGTTTGGTGATCGTACAAAAGAAGAATTACATGACCTCGAAACTCTGCATGTTTTGTTTAAAATCTATGTAGAAAATTATCCGTAAGGAACGGAACAGGATTATAATTACGATAGGGAATTCTACAATTAATAAACACCCGATTGAATGATCTTCAAGCCCTCTGTTGGAAAAAGGACTTGGGTTTCTAAAACACAACGTTTATGCAGATATTGGAAGATGCATATTGTTATGTACTCCCTCATTTTAAATAGGTGTGTATTAAGTATGTACAGTACATGATATGTAAATGAACTGTAGTTAGCTCAAACATATGCTACACACAATTTTTGTTTTGCAGAAATCTGGTGTGGTTAGTTACTTAAGAGAAATGGCTGCATTTGAACTCTGTAATGAGAGAGAGCTCGTCGAGGATGCCGATGAGCTTGAGAAGGTAATTATGGCCATTAGAACTTGCAAATGCAGCATACGCTGGGTGGATGAGGCTTGCATTCTACGAGCCATAGACCTTTGGACAACTTCAGAATGGATTTTATGCTCGGGGTGTTTCTTGTTAGCACTTAGCCAACGTGACCATCAACGTTAGGGGTATACCTATGATCGAAATGTACCCGAGCATCGACAAACTGTGTAGACGGTCCTTTATATTAGAACAGCTTAAACATTACGTAATTCGCACACACTAGAAGATCTTTTTAAATACACTTGCAAAACCCATTTTGATGCGTCCGATCTCAAGCACAACTTTAAGTTAGGACTGCAACATTTGCTTAATGTTCGCCTCCACGAGTTAAAGAGGAAGATGTTGAGAAAAAGATCGGTGGACGGGGTATGAACGAGAGTAAAGGCTGTGTTCCAGAACTGGTTAATGTATTCTGATCTTACAACAATATATTTAGTCTCAGTGCGTGTAGTTTTATTAACTATTTGAGAGTGTATTCCAGTGACTTCAACTCTTACTTTGTACAAGGTATTCAATATAGTGTAACTTTTTAAAGAATATTAAATCAGGATGGTGTTTACTATTGTTTCCTTTACATACAGA
The DNA here is from genome assembly GCA_022664845.1 of Lepisma saccharinum. Lineage (NCBI taxonomy): Eukaryota > Metazoa > Arthropoda > Insecta > Zygentoma > Lepismatidae > Lepisma > Lepisma saccharinum. Next base: position 10,726 of record JAGDQP010042398.1, on the reverse strand, counting down.
TGAGTTGAACTTCGTTTAAAATAAACAGTGATTGTTTTCTAAAAAAAAATATGCAAAGACATTGAACTTTGTTAAACAAACACTGATTTTTTCTAAAACAAATACACAAACAAGTTGAACTTTGTCTGTAACTGTTTGTGTTATCCAATGAAATATAAACGATGTTAAGTTTTCATGTACAAATACTTCATCGTTTAATGTGGAATGTGCCATGTGTCTGTTCTGCTTTGTCTCCAGTAAATACTATCTTGATATAGGTATGAATTATATTTTAAATGATTTAAAGTTCTCAAGTATAAATCTTCCTGCTATTAATGCAAAATGTATTGTTTCTCTGTTCCACTTTCATTTTGTCTCTAATAAATAAATAACATCATGCACGTGAGTAGTTTCTAATTTGTTAGTTTTACATTAAATACGAAACTACATACTTTTTCAGTAAAATACTAAACCGAGCTGAATCACAATTATTGTTTTCGTAACAAAACTTTTCCAAATGGATGCTCATTACATTAACATTTCAATAATAAAGGTGACACTACTTATAATACTATAAAGCATGAAACCAAATCAAAACCAAAACATATTTTGAAACCAAAGGACAACCAGTGTATCATATATTTATAATACTATTGGTTGTAATGAAATTGTTCGAAAGTAAATTGAACTTTATTCTAACCAACTTACACATCTTTCTTTCGGAAAATGGTTTTTGTACTATGACAAAACGAAGTAATGCGAGTTAAAACATCCTAGAATTATTGTAGTGGTCGACATGAGTCTAGACAAGAGCAAAAAAGAAAAGCAAGACAAAACACACACAATGTCATTGTAACCCTTCAAAGTAATGATACACAAAAACAGTGTTCCTTTTGTTTGCACATTAGTGGACTCATTACCTAAGTTGTTCAAAAATTCACTTCAAATTCAATTCGTTTTACTTGATAAGGAGAATTTCAACTAATTGTTTTATTATGTCTGTGAGAGTGAAATGTGGAAAACAGATGCGAATAATTTTTACATTCAGATCATAAACTCAAACCTGAAACAAGCAGTTTTTTTTTCATCTTTACAGGTGGAGTACAAGTTATTCTTTTGCTAGGTCTGTGAGAGTTAACTGCGTAAAACAAATGAGCAATGGATTTTCGTAAGAAGAAAGCACTCTAACAACTTGGTAGACGGGTGAAGTAGCATTCATTTCCAAGTCAAGGTTGCGGCCAGTCGGAAAATTCAGACATTATAACCTTAATAAAATCATCGTCTCCAATCCCTAAAGGCGATAACGTAACGTCGTTACGAAACAAAACCACTTAAAACATTCACATATGTGACCTCTCCAGAGGTTAACGCTGTTAAATAATTAACGTGTTCTCTTACTACCGCTAGTTACAGAACTAAATGAAACAAAATGAATCTAGTCACATGCATCTTTTCAATATAGGATTTTTTACTATTCCAAGAAAACGCAACGATGGGAGCACCATCAAGGTAATATATATATACTCTCGAACGTAAATACAAAGTTAGACATTCTAACAACCATGATGGTATGCTCTGAAAATGTAATACTCAGTAGATCACTCGCTCAATAATACATGGTTGTACTGTCCTTTTTGAAAATATCTTTGATTGGTTGGAAGAAGCCTGCATGTGCAAATATGCGAGCAGTTATGTTATAAAACCAGGGAGTCGTATACTGTTAGTGCTGTTTAAACTTGTCTCTTGCGTTAAGCTGAGTCGCTTTTTTTGTGGTGTTGTCATGGATCATCCAATTGATACCATGCTTTCTGCACAGGAAATTCAAAGTTATACCGAGCCGTAAGCTGTCTTGGAATGCTTTTTCTCATCTTTCGTATTATCGAGTGTTGGGATTTCATCATGAGCAACGTGAATGTGATATGCTGTTCCATTATCTCCTCTATTATTTTTGTAATGACCAGCAGCGTCTATTAGACGTATGTGTAACTGTAGCAGACATGATCTTGGGCACTATGTTTTTTACAACCATCAAAGATTGTGAACTCACGTGGGAGTATTATTGTCACTTGTTTGAAGACGATCCTACTTCACTTATCCCTCATGACGCCGTTCAGTGCTTTGGTTTGGGTAACATAAAGCCGATACGGTGGAACGAGTTAGATCTTAGTGACGAAGTAAAGGACACGGGTAGTGAGTATAATTTTTTAACTTAGTGACGATGAGGTCAATGATGAGCGTAGGTGTATGTCCAAAGAAAATTATGATAGTATAATATACGTCGAACCAAACATGTATGGTGTTAGTGATGGTGCAATCAGATCAATCCTCTTTGTTGTTGATGGTTGTGGTGGTGGAGGTATCAGTGAACCTGAATTTGTAGTTATTTATGAAAATACTGAATAATACAGAGATGAATATATAATCCGAACAGATTTTACATTTGAGTTAATGCTTCGACTTATTGTCAATCCTCTTGTGTGCGAAGAACGATTTTTCTAGTTTGGAGTACTTCGTTTCTTAGATAATGTGTCTCTCCTATACTATGTAACATTGTTGATTCAATTTAACAGTACCTCTTGGATTTACATTCCATAGAGACCCTGCAAATATACCTATCTATCATTTTTATAGCATTTTGGAAAGCTGTGGTATCCATTTGTGTTAACGGAAAATATAAAAATCACTCTTTTGATTACAGATCCATAATGGGAAAATAAATCATGTACTAACATTCAATGCCATTTGGTTTTATTTCGCTTCACCTTTTGTTATCGTTTGTAAAACATTGTACAAATTACGTTTTCTACAGTTAAAAAGAAAACAAATGATATTTTATTTTAGTGTTGCTTCTGAAGATAAAAATTCTAAAGAAGATAAACTTTTTCGTACAAGGTTGGCAATAATTTCTTTAGTAAAAAACTAAAGTCTTTGTTACAAAGTTGTGAATATTTTACTTTCTTCAAGTTACAAATTGTATTTTTTATTCATTCGCATCCTATGAATATGTAATGCTACAATAACATTTTATTGTTTCAAAATTTTAATAGGAATCTATAAATTGACACAACAAGAATCAGTTAATGTAAAGTTAAAACTTGTTACAAACTACGAATTACATTTTTTGTAAATTCAGGAAACGGAAAAACTTTTCATAAAACTAAAAATACAAAACGGAAAACCATTCTTTTCTAAAAGCAAAAACGGAAAACTTGTTAGAAACTAGGAATGACAAATGTTTTTTGTAAAAACAAAAACGGAAGAAAATTTTCGTAAAACTAGAAAGGCAAAATAAAAAAAACCTTTCTAAAAGTAAAAATGGACAACACTTTTGTAAAAACTAAACTTTAGTAGAACAGAAACTTTTATAAAAGTAAAACTTTTTTAAAAGTAAAACTTTTTTAAAAGTAAAATGGAACAGAATATTTTGTAAACACAAAAACGGAATAGAGTTTTCGTAAAGCTTAAAATGACAAAATGGATATATAAATTTTTCTAAAAGTAAAAATTAACAAAACTGTTTTACAAAAACAAAACTTTTATAAAAGTAAAACTTTTTTAAAACTAAAGTGGAGAAGAACTTTTAGTAAAAACAAAACACGGAAAACTTGTTGTTAGAAACTACAAATGACAATTGGTGTTGTAGGAACAAAAACGGAAGAAACTTTTCGTAAAACTAAAAAGACAAAAAGGATTTTTTTTTGTAAAAACAAAAACGGAAGAAATTTCGTAAAACTAAAAAGACAAAACGGAAAACTTTTTTGTAAATACAATAATGAAATAAACATTTATTTTGTACATGTTACCAAAAGGAACGGTAAAATCATACTTGTTTTTGTGTAGTTATTAATTGCAACGTTTCATTACAAGTTTTTGTGGGCTTATGTTATAAAAACAAATGTTATAATTAAAGAATTTTGCACAAGTTACAAATCATAATTTTGTTAGACAATTGCGAAGATATTTTTTCATAGAAGGGTTCATGTTCTTATTTGTTTTAATTACATTACGCTATGTATTCTTTTTATAATCGTAAAATGAAGGTCTCTGTAGTATCCTAGATTAAAGTTAAACCCTCCATGTGTCCAGTCTTTTATTCGTAGTATATAATACAATTTTCTTCTATATTCCACATTCATTAACAATTTGTTTTTGTATACCCTACGAAACTTGCGCAGTAGTCTCTTGCAGTGTACATAAGTCTCAGTAAAGTCCATGTATATTAAACAATACACGTTCGGGTCCAATAATAATACAATTGCTCGCTCTTTCAAGGTTTCTATGGGGATACTTTGTATTCTTGATGTATTACTATAGAAACATTATGAAAACAGGATACATATATTAGTGTATGTTCTGAATTCCTATGCTGTATGCTTCTTATAATATATTTTACTCTAACTTAAGATCTGTACAATTGAAAAAACTCATCGTATACATCTCAAGTATTTCACCAAAATACATTGTTATGCACATAGTGTGCTCTATACTTGGACAATGACAACCATAGATATACAACTTTACCGCGACTCATGCTTCAGGATATAACATGGTAGTTGTTGAACCGACTTACCACCAAACTAAAAGTGTAGTCTGTCTTTTCTGCGTTTTATGTAAATACATATTTGGATGTGACACGTATGATGAAGTGACTTGCAATTGTAAACATATATAGTATTTTTGTTCGCATTTTTCTTCTTGAAAAGGATTTTTCATTTGGATTCGAGAATGATTTAGCTAATAATGTTGACCTTATAGAACACTGAAATGGTGGATAAGTGTTTAAATATTAAGTCAAAAATTTTAAGGTTGTGCTAAAAATTTCACATCTGCGTGATTCAACTAGTACAGTTTACCTATAGTATTGTCCAGAATAACTACTGCATAGCTAAAATAAGAGATGTGCTCCTTGTTAAGGCAAATAAAAACAAAGCCGACATATTTATGCTTAGTATTTATTCTAATTCGTATAGAAAGGTAGAATTATAGCACTAGGGTTTCGTTCAAACCAGTTAGTAAAGTAACTGTTTCTTGTCATTGCATAAACGAATAACAAACAGTTCACAACGCACCGAAAAGATGCATCACGATCCTTTTCACAAAACAGATCCTGCAATTCACCCATTCGTGTTTTCAGCGTGCGTTGAATCCCAACCCCCATCAAACTTTTGTTTCAGTTCGTTTGCTTCGGGATATTTTTCCAGGTAGATTTTAAACAAAGTTTCCACAGTCTCTGGGTTAAGCAACATTAATTTCATGCAGTTTGCAAACACAGTATATACTTCTTCAGGTAAGGTATCAGGAAATACATATCCACCTCAAAAGCCCATACAAGGATGTTCAAGCTGGCTAGGTGGGTTTGTATAACAGCTAACACACCAAAGACATTGGTTAGCTTCTCAATGCTCAATCGACGACCAAATGCACGCTTCGTCAATCCCCAGCGTTGTGTGCACTTACACGGTTGAACTTCGTCTGTGGGTGCAGTAACAGCGCTTGTGGTGTTTACCTCTGCCATGGCTCCTCAGCAACTGACTTATCCAGTCTCCCCCATCGAGCATGTACAATGCGAACCAGCAGCGCAGTGAGTCTCTGCGCACCTCAAGGTTAGAATCCCACGCTATGATCGAGGTGGGGGACTTTACGTAATCCACACACCCCATCGACTCATTAGGAACGATGGGACCACACCCCAGACGATGGTAACACCACAAAGGATCCAATTAAGCCAAGACAAATCCAGATGTAAGTAATTTACATATTCCAACAATTTAAGTTTAAAACTAATTTAATGACACTCAGGTGTGACAATTATTAGCTTGTTTTTTTAAATTTATTACTTGTCGGCATCCTTTGTACCGTCAATGTAGCAATACCCTACTCAGCTACATATTATAACAAAATGTTCAGTACGTTCCACTTTCTTAACAAAATAACTCCTTGGTAACTTTTTCATAATGATGTCGAATAACCGGATTTATTATAATACATTTCGTCTAATATGAGCTATCTCCTTATGAAGTAAATAAATCAGCTATAGTGTTAGAGAAATAAACTTAAATCATTAATTTTAATAGTACTATCAGGAATCCAAGTTTATGAGTATAATTAAGTTGAGCAGTAGATTACTCTAACACATTACTTAATAGTGGTCATGGCCGGGTTTACCACTTGGCCCACAAGGCCCGGGCCTAGGGCGAAACTTTCACGGGGGCATACTTCACAAGGAAAAATTAGAAAACAATATTTACAACGAGACGAAAAAATTATTTAGCGAAAAATATTAAGGACCATGTAGAACACCTAATGTGGTTCCTCTTCACCACTACAATTTAACTTTGCATTAGAATATGTGATTCTAAAAGTAACAGAGAACAAAAAGGGACTGATTGAATGGTTCTGTCAACTGTTCCTATACCCGGATTATGTAGAGCTAATAGGGAACGATATGTAGATGCACTACAAAGTAACAACATGTAGTAGAAGCTTGCGATTAGATAGGTCTACAGATGAAAGTAGAAAACTAGAATACAGGATAAAAAACTGAAACACAGAGGATGTAGGAGATAGGGAGTTAATAATTAAGAATTAGATCACATAGAAAGTAAACAAATTTAAATACTTGTGAGCATATATGACAAGCAAGAACGAGGTTACCAAAGAAGTCGTTTAGCATCGCGCAACTCATGTTTCTACTCAGTCCAGAAACTCCTAACCTCGCGATCAAGAAAACTGAATTTGAAAATATAGGATTTTTTTTAATGTTAATTTTTATGGTTGAGGAAGTTGGAGTACGACCCTGGCAGTTGAATATACATTGCGTGTCATTTGAAAATAAAGTTTTGAGAAAGATAAACGGCCTGAAGGAGGAACGAAATAACCTGAGAATGGAGGAGACTGCATAATAAAAACTTACGCAGACTGCACGATTCACCACATACGGTACAATAAGTGTAATAACGCAAACATTTGTAAACATTTGTTACTGCGGCGATGAACTTGCGATTCCATAAGTCATAGTTATTTTCTTAGTTTGATCTTTATATCAAGGATTTTTATAATTTATATTAATATTAGTTCAGTCAATAATTTTACCCACTAATTCATAAGAAAACACAATATTTATATTTACCGTTTCTAACACTACTTCTATCTATTTATATGTATTGTCATTGTAGAAAGCAAAACCCTCTCTGCGATAACAGTAAGTTTTCCTACGCCACTGATCCTTTTTTTTTTTCAGTTTGTAAAAATGATTATATCAATGTGTACCTCGAGGAAGGCAATCGCCTCATCCGGTCTGATCCAAAGGTGGTTAAAGACCTTAGAAAAACCAAAAACATGTTTTTTGGAAACAAGCCTTCTTTTTCACCATAACTTGACCTTATACCGTATCTTCAGGATGTAAATGTTCCGGAAATGGCCGTTAAGAGGCCTTCGTACCTACAGTGCGAGTGTTTGTGTGAGTTTTCATGTTTTTTGAAGATATTGTACAAATGATAAATAATAATGGAATCTTCGAAATAAATGAGACCCCAAATAATACATGTGAATGTGTATCAAAGGAACTATCTGAGATTGTTGTTTAGTTTAGCTGAGAAATTAGAATGCCTTTAATTGCGTAGGTGTATGACATCACAAATTACGGGAATTCTTATTTCTCAGCTAAAATACTGTCATGTCAAAATCTCAGATAGTTTCTTTGAAACATATTCGCATGTATTATTAGGGTCAGTTTCCAAAATGTCATTACTGTTTGTCATTTGTCCAGTATCTTTAAAAATATGAAAACTCTCTGTCACACACACACAGCGTAGGAACCAAGGCCTCTTAACATTCACGGGGTGCTCACGTATTCAACGTAGCAAATGAGTTTGTGTGTCGTGTTGTCCATTTTTTACTTTGTAGTTGCTAGATTTTACGAGACATATTTTTGTATGAATAAACATTGTTTACATTACCTTCTTGTTCAGAGTAACTAACCCATCTGCCACAAGTAGACCGTAATAACTAAATTAAAATTGGTCATTGTAGGACTATGCCATCATTTTATTATTATTATTATTATTATTATTGAACCGTAACCACATTATCAGAGTTAAATAATTATTCCCTGTTTAATACTATTATTATTAAATGACGATAGGACGGAGAAGAGTATTTGAAGGTGGGAATGGGAAACGGACGGGAAGATGAGGAGAAAGCGCTGGAAATCATGGGCCTAGGGCGCCTAGATTATTAAATCCGGCACTGATAGTGGCCGTCCCTGAATGCTGATATAATAAGTTAGGGCTTCGATCCTACTAATAATCGGAAAGGTTCGGGTCCCTTGATAGTATCAAACACGCAAAAGGATTATTTTTATAAAATAGGTTGGCAGCATTAAGCATTGACAATTGCAGTGCTTAGGGACGGGAGAACCAACAGTACGTTTCTATTGTATTGAATAATGTTTATACCAAGTTTGGTGCGAATAAGTTTAACAATTGAATTGTAAAAAAAAGGTTGACAACACTGATCCGGCGGCTCTGAGCTAGTCAAACTAGTCCAACCAAGACCTCTCCAACGACACTACAAACATGTCTCTACAATTTCTGGTATAAGAAATATGTTTCTGTACTGTAATCATTCACAGGAGATTTCAGTACTGTAATCATTCACAGTAAAGACAAAGTTGCGAGTTGTGAACAGCAAAGGAGAATTGCTAAGAGAACATCTACTAACGTACATATAAATCCAAACGCTCCACTAACAACTACACAGGCTGATTTTCTTACGAACAACCGTAACAAGAGACAATTCATCAAGTCACTGCCGAGAATCAAACATGGATATTTGTCAAGCTGAATCTGATGCAGGTACTCTGATTGTCTCAGTAGCCATAGATAAAGCAAGCACAGGATCGAATGTCGTTGTGGTTGGTCAGTATATTGACCTGCTTCTTATTACACACTTTTTATTAACTTACTCTCTAATTATGTTGCATCTTTGGTGCAAATCTTGCAACGTTAGTTTAACTCATTTTTCGACTTCATACAATGATGAAATTTTGCACAGCGACGTAAGTTGGGTAACAATACAACATTCCATTGTTACTTTCATATGTTTCTATATATGTATATATTTGAAAAACATATTTTAATTTTTTGTTACTACAGACTTCTTTATCCTAAAAAAAATACTAGCCTACACCGCGACTGAGTTTGGCTGATAGCAGAACACTTTAGGGTTTGGGCCACAAAATATTGTAGTAAGCTCAAATTGCACACTCTTTTTTCCTTTTCAATTTGAATTGTCTCCTCCTTCTTCACTTGCAAACTACAATTGAACGTCATTTTTGCTTTTTATTTCAATGTCAACTCCAGAAAGAAAACGAAAGTTCTCTTTTTTTTCTTTTTTCTCCCCAACCTCAGGTAGATTCTGGAAACACCCCAGAAGGACTGTAATTCATTCGTTCTGTCCCTATCCACTCATCTAAGAAAGAAACCCCTCTTCTTTTATATATTTTTTGTTGTTGTGTTTCTTCAAAACAGCATCGAAGAGTCATAATTTTGTTCTAGACTTAATTTATCCATTTCAATTCATATAGTCAAGGACAGTTTAGTCACTTTTGCTTTCGGTATAAACTCTTGCTTTCGATTGAAATCAACCCTTTCCCACGAACATATATTTGAGCTTTCTCAGAAATGATATTTTTTATACTTTTTTCATAAATGCAACATTTATGTTTTTTTTGTTCCTTTTTCATTCTGTGTATCTATTGTTAAAATAATCCTTGAAATAAGAAAGTGTATGTCTCACTGGAGGAAATGTCAAATTTATATTTTTGTGTGATTTGTATTTCCCTATGTTGTATCCAACACAGAGATTCTTTGAGCAAGATATAACTATAGGTATACAACGTTCATATGTTACAAGTGTCAACCATACAGAAATTGTATTGTGTTACCAAGATTCTTTTATCTGTAAACTTCTTGTTCTGTGTGTAACCAATGTAACCTCCTACAATGCTAAGATGTGAATCAAATTTATGTTTCCCATATTGTAATGTTCCAAAGATGTAGAAGTTGACAATAAGATACAGGCACATAAACACATTTGAAATTCAAGACACATAATCCCAAATTCCAAAACCTATTTCCCACGAGATGATTCCTACTCCACTATGCCTAAGGCAAAACCAGGCCAATGAAGGAATACTTTTAGAAGAGAACCATAATCTCCCACTACAGATGGAGGACCATCCAATGACCACAAGTGGAAGTTACCGGAGTGTGAGTTTTCTAGCTTTTCCTCTCCTTGCGTCTACGGAAGTAACGAACCATAAGCAAGTACGCATGCGCAAGTCACTACTAGACTTCGCTACAACGAGCCCTTCGGCAAAGTAGAACGAGCTGAGACTTACATCCAGCTGACTGGGGACTGTCTCTATGACGTCACTACGTATCCAATCTTCATGATTAGAATCGTATCCACCCAATTAACAAATTATTGGATAATTGAAGAAACAGAGACAGTTTAACTCCGCCCTAGAGATATCGCGTTCCTCTCCGAGAATCTCGGGAACTACGGGAAAGTTGGAGTACAAAAGATGGACTCTGAGACTAGTAAATTCAGAGACCAGTCCACCACCAGACACAATCATGTAACCTTAAGCGATTCCTTCTGGTAGCGCTTGTATCGCTTTCTCCCTTCTCTCTCTTTCTCTCTCTCTCTCTTTCTCTCTCTCTCTCCAACACTAAAGCGAATC
>JAGDQP010042397.1:1750-16560 GCA_022664845.1 Lepisma saccharinum | reverse complement strand
AGTTTTTTTTAATTCTCTGGCAGTTGTGTCTTGCATATTCTATAAAGACCTCTCGCGAGAATATTCACAATATTAAAGGAATATTAAGGAGCTATCGGTATAACTAGAACACGAATATGTAGAGAAAATATGCGGCAAAACTGTAAACTACAGTCGATTGTGTATTGTTTTGTCTTTCCTAATATAAAATAATATAAGTGAAAATGCAAGTTTTCACTTGAAGACTACAAGGGAAAAACGTGCTTTCTCCATTTTCTTGATTTTACAGAAAAAAAAACGCTTTGAAAGTCCATAATGCGAGGAGCTTACTTTCAAAATGCAGTTTGTCCATAAATGTTTCATTTCAAGAAATTCACGAAAAACGTGTATCTCAACTATCGATACACTTGGATCGACAGTTGTCGGCTACATTTGGTGATATCGATGATAGAAGTAAACAGTTGAAAGGAAAACAAAAATCGTGCTTCAAGAATACGTGATTTGCGGAGCATTGTTGTCTGGACAAGTTGCATTTTGAACCAAAGTCAAGGACATGTTGATAATAAGTGCAAGTGAGTCATAAAACGTGAGCTGAATTGCCTTTCAATAATTGACTTTTATTACTCGGATGGTTATGAAACTTTTATTTGTGAGATAGGTGAGTACGTTGTGTACATCAACATTATTATTTTTATTATCTTTATAGGATTTTTTTTATTGTTATACAAAGTTAATACACCGAAATCGTACATATACAAAAGATTCAAGAACACACAAGAAGTGATTGATATCAAATGCTTCATTGGTAAATACGTGTATAATAATAGGACAGTATGCAATAAAGATATGATCTGTAAAGTGGTTAGTTTCCGTACAATTAACATCAGTGTGTGTGTGAAAAGCAATGTTAAGAAGAATCTCCTAAGTTTCTCACAATTAGTAACTATTCTTGACTATAACAAAAGTTTTACATCCTCAAATGCGAACTCCTCCGTCATCATCAAGACAATCGCATTCCTCTTCTGGATCACATGTTGTATTGCCAACCTGTAGTATTTCACAATACGATTTGAACCTTTCAATCTTCGACCGTTCCGTTCCAAGTTGGAGGTTAAGAAATTTCTTGACATCGGCAATCTTTCAAGGCTTCAATGGCTGCTGGATTGAAGTTCGCCTGGTTCCTGTACACATGTCATCTGCCTTCCTCTCCGTAATACTTATAAGAAATTTTTGAAGGGTCATCAAACCTGTACGTAGGTTCCATTTTGATCAAGAGCTTCACATTGTCATCTGACCTTCTTCAATATGATTCTCATCATTTCGCTTATGCCGTCAACTTTCCTAAAATATTCGGTCAACTGCTTGTAATCTTTCACATTCCAGTCCTTACCAATATATCTCACCTTTCCCGTTTTTAAATATATGTTAGTACATTTCCTCAGGCAGCAATATTTCTTCATGTTTATACAGTTCCCTTTCAACACGACCGAAAACGCGATCTGCAGGTAGGTATGAATGACCACGCACTGGAATATGCAACACAATGCTTATAATGTGAGAAGGTGACCATTTGAACAACCAGAGCCAGAGTGCACGTACTACACACGTATTTTTATTCTGTCCCGAGCAATCATCTGAAAATAGGCGCAAGGGCTTTGTGGTTTTATCAAATTCATGTTGTTTTTTTTTAAGAAAATCTATGAGTGCTGATGACACCTCTATGAGCGTCTGTCCATGTATAAAAAACTGGTGACAAAGTTTGTGTATCCGTGACACGCAGCACATAGTACGATATCTTCCGTGCATAAAATGCTTCGGAAATCGCAAGCTTGGAAGTCTTTGAACTTGCTGCATATCAAAACAAAAGGAAATACTTTTGGCAGAGTCTTCCCGTAGTAGCTTATACAACTCATTCACCTTCACCTTATGAGCCTTGAGTTGCAAGATCATCTCAGTTTTCACCCTGTTATTTGATTCCACATTAATACCATTCTTCATGCGCACACAAAACCTGCACACATCACTTGCTGGAGTACCAAAATTAATGTTGAATTTAGTGACGTATATCTTACGAAATAAACTCTCCGTTATCTTATAATCAACCTCAACACTCACTGTATCAGTTCCACAGTTTTCGTATGCTTAACGTTGATGACACATAAAGTCTCTTACATTTATTTCTAGAATAGTGACATTCGTTTGCTCTCAGTTTTGATTTAAATTCAACCACCTTAAACCTTTTACCTGTAAAATGTTGCAGATTTTCTATCCCCTCTTCTTCTTTCAGTGATTGGGTTCCCCTTCATCGTGGTTTGCGCAATAGTCAAAACTCTCCTTTGCGTTACACCAAACAAACTGATGAAAAACGAGGTGCACACATACTTCATCCCCTTTGAAGTTGGCACACGATAAAGCACGTGAAGTTGATTCGGCCTCTTCTTTTCAGTATTGTCTCTTCGGATTGCTTACATGTAAGAAAGTTGAAAGTAGCCTATCTTGCTCAGTCTTCTGTGGTCGTTTGTATATTTTTCATTTTTGCTTGCCTTAAATCGTATGCTGGTATGCTTCTGCACTGGAACCGCTTGTTATTGTAACTACATTTTGGTTCAAAGTTCATTAGACGTTGATCCTGGTCTACATACTTTCTTTCCATTTCCTTATCTCTCTTCCGTCCTCTTTTCAACTTCTTTCTGCTGCCTTCACTGCATTCTCCAACAAGCACACTTCCCTCCATATTAGTCTACAGCTTACACAGCACAACCGAACTACTGCGACGCAACAATATAACTACAGCTGTTCCCATTAACCTACACGCTTGTGACCAATAAATTGAGTACAATATAGACAAATTGTTCAACTCGGCAATTGCATTAAAATACACAGGGACAAGTTGCATTTTGAAACTATTGCTTTTTGAACTGAAACCGCTGATGGACATGTTTCAATTTCATGGATATCCTCATTTTTAACCCGCTATAGCTTCGACCAGAATGGGACTACCTGCATTTTGATGCTTTTATGTGGTGCAAAGTCTCCCAGAAATGCCATTTCAATCAATAACTCTATAGTGTAGTCGTTTAATTCAAATGTTGTTCACTAAATATCGTTTGCGTCTAGTGCTTTTTCTGTCTGGCGATTTAGCCAAGTCGGTAAAACGCTCGACTTCACACTGAGCAACCCATGTTCAAATCTCACTGCAACCGAAACTTTTTTTTTCACAGTATCGAAATCAACACCGTGTGTTGTGTTGATTTAACACACAAAGATGGTAGTCACGCTGTGAAACCGCATTGTATTGAATTAACACAACTATTATGTGCAGTGTACAATTTCTGAGAGAGTCAGATGGTTCAAAGGTGACAGTATTTGGCGCTCTCTCTCAATGTTTTTTTTTTCTAAATATTGTTTTCGTCTCGGGTTTTAAATAGCAAATTCTAATTTTTCCTTGTAAAGTGCGCCCCTGAGAAAGTTGCGCCCCTAGGTTCGGGCCTAGTGGGCCTATGCATAAATACGCCCCTGTATGCACCGTTATGGTTATCGAATTCCACTTTCAACGAGCATTGAAGTGAACGGAACACATATTCGGAAAGGGCCTTGAAGTTTTGAGTTACGGATTCGCTCAAAAGAAGAAGAAGAAGAAGAATTTCAGAAGAGTCTATTATGGAAATATAAAATTAAGATAAGCAGAAACGCTTTCAATTGTCTAAAACCTAATTTTTAGATGACAATTCAAAGAAACTAATCTAAAATATACAGTTAAGTAAATTGATGTCATATGGTATTGATAGTATGTGAAGTCATTTCTGATAAGCAATAGTAAAAATTGTTTTTCATGTTGGCTTTATTATGTAAGGTAAAAAAAAATGATTTCTTAAAACTGAGAAAAGAATCTTATCTATGTACCGAGAAACTATTTTTCTCCGACACGAGAAAGAGCATTCATTCTCATTTGATTAAAAAACGAGAGCATGTCGGTTTGGGAATAAGATCAATAATCCTATTTTCAAACCCTGCATGTTCTAATTTCCAATTAAATGAGAGTGCTAAAAATATCTCACTTCTAAGAAAATTCTTTCTCGTTGCACAGATAAGAACTTTTTTTCTTTAATTTTAAGAAACCATTTTTACTGTGTGTAAGTCAAATCAAATAACAATAACTGTTAGTAAATGACCGATATTTGACTTTTTGTAGACAATAGTCTCTACATGGGAAATATTTTAATTTAAATAAACGTAATTGTAATCGAATTAAATTGCTATAAAGCTTTATATTAAAAGAAACAGTTTTCTCTACATCTTTTGTTACTGTAACAGCACGTAATTTAACCAAACGTAATCGTAATGAAGCTTTACATATATTTCTATAAGGTATAAGGTGTCAAGTAAGCACAGGCACCTTTCGTTTTAAAAAAATTTCATTTTCTGAGATTTGTTATTTCCGTATATGCCGAAACTTTAGCCATAATATTTCAAGACTAACTAAAGTATCATTGTTACAAGCAAGAATGAAAATAGAATCAGCACAGCTTTGCATGCTTACTAAGAATACTAGTTAACATTTTAGCTATAGCAACCCAAGTTCTGGAAACTCAGAAAGAAACGTTATAGATGACGCCATTGGCATGTAGATACAAAGTTTCATTGATGCCTCAATTTAGCCATATGAAAACTTAAATGAAGGTAATATTGTAAGAGGACAAGTAGCAAATGAAGAGAAAATTGAAGAAAATGAAGGAATAAATAATAATTAAGTAAAGTACAAATACAGGTGTTGCTCAGCTTGTTGGAGAGAATAGATGACAATAAGTCTAGACATCAAATGCTGCTTAGAAGATCAAACAATAATACCAATGAACAAGTTATCAATGTAGTAATGTTATTAGAGAAAGTGAAAGATGAATTATTCGTACAAAGGAAAGAAGAATATATAAAACTCGATGATCAAATGCGACATGAGAGCATTCATGTAGCTCAAACTTTGCGGACTTAACATGCAGATAGTACAGTGTAACATAAACCATTTTCACTTTTAGAACTGATGAATGACGAAACTAAGATAATATTTGATAGATCAAGTGAGATATAACTGGGAAAAATATTTTGTTACCACTAAAGGTACAGCAAAAAAACCTAGTATGAAACAGAATCATTCCCTAATAGTCAAGCAACAAATAGACGTAATCCTTCTCTGACTAATGAGTGCAATACGAAACACAAAGGAAAATAGTGTGCTAAAGCGGGAAAATAAATAACAAAAGCAAACAGAATAGCCATGAATTTGCAAAATAGTGAGGAAACTAGAAAAGGAATAATAACTCGAGGAATGGAAACGAGGAACCATCAAATGGTACGGTATTCGTAATTTTAATAATTAGCCAAAATCCTGTGAACCTTAAAAGAAACACGTTGCCGATATACATGAAAGCAATAATGAACCAGGGACTATTAATGACCTTGTAAAAGTGATAATCAGACTAAAAGGAAAAAATAAAGGATAACTAAATGACGTGACGTGACTGCACGTAATCGAAGAAAATGTCTCTGCTACAAGTAAACTAAACTTACCTATTGAACAATTGGTAGTAAGGAAATTCACAACTTATCAGAGATTCAGTGCACATTAACTAAGAGTAAGAAAGAAGGTAAAGGTAATCAGAAAGGAAAAAAAAGGAGATTACAAGGAAAGTCCAGAAAATGGTAAGACGAAATAAGGTCAAAAAAGAAGTTAATGCTTTACTGATGCAAGTAAAGTGGCCACTCGAAAAAAAGAATATAAAACGAAGAAAAACTGGATTCAAGCGAAAGATCTTGGACTGAACATATTAGAGATTGTTCAATACACAAAAGTGAACAAGCTACATAGCCAAGTGCTGTGAACACTAAACGGTTATGATCCTGGTGAAGATGAATTGGAAGACAGTGAATCGAGTATTGCGTAAAGTGTAATAAGATAATAGCTTTAGTTTTGCATAATTTGGAAAACTGTTCAGGATTATTTTGTATCGTAAACATAATTTTAGGACGGGGTATGTGTTACGGTTCAAGATTTGTTTTACCATAACAACTATGTTATAAATGAAACTAAATATTAAATCATACATTTACAAAAATCACTTTTATTAACGTTGTTAAACAAAAGATTTCATTGGGTTTTGAGTTAAGGATTCATTCAAAAGAAAAATTGAAAAGAAGAGTAAGAACAATTTCAGAAGAATCAATGAGGCAAATATAAGATTTTGGAATCAGGTATGGGGAATCCAGATTTTGGAACCGGGTACCCGGTTCACTTAGAACTGATACCTTTAGGACGCCGTTCTCCCCATCCCTAGTAGCAGCGTTACCAGAATCCAAACAATCATCTAACTAGAGGTCGCTCAATCCGAACCTGATAACAATTTATCTTGATATGCTTTCCTTTAGGCGTTGGTATGCTCTAAATACTGAGTGCAGATAGTCACAAAACACCTTAACGGAAGGATGTACCCTTACCAAATAAAAAACGGACGAATAAACTGGTCTATGGAACGAAATATGAAACCAGTTATTGTCCACCTACTTTGCTTGAGGATCTATCCTGCGCTATACACGCACGAATAAGACTATACATATTAAGATTAGTGTAAAGCAGCAATCTCTAGTGGTAGATGGCTCCACTATCTCCGTATGCCTTTAACTTATTTCGTTGCACGAAATTGTAATCCTGCTCCTACAAATTCAAGCCTAGAGAGTTCAAACTTTCAGAGAGTTCACTACAATTTCAAGAGTTCTATTCTTGTCTATTTTATATTTACATTTTGTTCATTGTTGAAATCGTTTGATTGTTGTTTTGATTACCCAAACCTATAACAAGGAACTCTTTCAACAATGAACAAAAAAGAAAATTAAAAATCGACGCATTGAACTCTCGAAATTGGTTTTGAACTTTCTTCTCTTAAAGGTTGAACTCTCTACGCTTTAATTTGTAGGAAGAGTATTTCAATGTCGTGCAACGAAAAACAAAACTGCATTAGAGACATACGACAGGAGTGCTGCGATCTAGTTTTACAGATCGTTACTTTAGACTTACCTTAAAGGACTTTGACCAATGACTTTTGAGGCTCTGCTAAAATATGAAAATAATGTATCAATCCGCGGAAAACTAGTTCTCCCTAACACAGCAAATAAAAGAACGAAAGCACCAAAAACAAAACTAATCTGGTTAGCTCGTCCTTTGCAATAAAATTGTATGCAGTGTCACATGGTGCTTTGTTTCACTCTTGCCATTGTTTTCCCAATTTGTGTAATAAAATCATAAAATTGTCCTCTGACGTATTATGAAAGCTATTATCATGACAGTTGCTGATAATAGTGTCACCTGAAGCTTTTTGGGTGAAACAGGAAACCACTATTGCACAGCAGACACAGAAAGGGAGAGAGACAGAGACAGGTGGACACACATATCATCCCGAAAGTGCAATTTCAGACAGCTTCCCGTTTATCAATCACTCCGGCATAACCTGGGCAAACATGTGTCGTTAATATTGTGTGTCCCACGTACGTAGTAGCTATGTAGAGAATAGCGCCCATTTGAGCAACATTACATGTTCATTACACTCGAGGGCATGTCAGTGATCTCAAATTGGAGGGTCATATTTGTAGAGGAACAAAAGGTCAATATCTAGCTTTGTGACGCTAAGCAGGTTAGTTTGTGTCTAGTTCATTGACAGCCTGCAAATGAACTATTGTTCGAACAATAGGAAGAATACAATTGATTGTATTTTTAAAACAATACTATGTAGCGTCATTGTTACTTTCGTACCCGGTTTGTTTCGAGTCTAGGTAAGTATATTGAATTTGTCGACTCTAAGAACCATGAGATACAGTGACAGTGGAGATTTAAACACATCGAGGTAATCTTTTACAATATATATAACCCGGATTATAGGTGACATAAAAGTGTCATATTTTGCACACGGACACACTAAGGTCCAAGGTGTCTTTCTACACAGTATGACAGTTTTGTGACATATAATCCGGGTTATATATATTGTAAAAGATTACCTCGATTTTTTTATTCGTCAATGTGACTTTATCACTTGGCTTTTGTAGTCAATGAATACAACGGAGATTGGACTCAAGTTTATTGCACAATAACACTCCTTCTACTTTAATATACGTCACATAAAAAAACAACAGACACTCACATACACCATACACGTCAAGAACGACGATCAATATTAAAAATTAATGATAACGAATCACGCAAAACATAACAGAAAAAAAAATTAACCATCTTTCAATATGTTTCTGACCTTGTCTGCTCAGAAGAATTCTCACATTTCATGTTGTTTATTATGACAGGTCAGTAATTTCTTACGTGTTGCTAATTGAGATGTTACAGTTGATTTGTAGAAGGTACTTGCGATTTTTGTTTTAAGTAGGAAAACGCTATAAGCAACAAGAATCAGGGGAAGTACAAATATTTCGTAGTGTAGATGGGACTTACTAGTGACAAGCATTATTGTAGAATGCCTTATGTATGTTAGAGCAATGTTTCTAAACCTTTTAGATGTAACAACCCATTTATATGGACTTTTAACCATTCTCGTGAAGAAACCGTTTTGTTCCCGGTGTTTTGAAGATTAAATCTGACCTCACCTGTATGGAAATTGATGCAAGTTTAATCAAGGAGATGAACTTGTACACTAAAAAAAAATATTGGTGTTTATTGCCACCCGAAAAGGTGTAAAAGAACACCTCTACCTCTACACCAATTCCAGTGATGGGTAACACCAATTCTAGTGTTGGTTGGTTAACACTATCTGGGGGTGTCCAACACCGCTTCTGGTGTTGACAAACACCTCTAGTGGTATTCAGAAACACCGTTAGGAGTGTTAAAGTACACCGCTAGAAGTGTTAGGGAACACCTTCAATGGTGTTTATTAACACTCCTAAAGGTGTTTCTGAATACCAGTAGAGGTGTTTCTCAACACCAGAAGCGGTGTTGGATACCCCGGATGGTGCTAACCAACACTAGAATTGGTGTTACCCATCACTGGAATTGGTGTAGAGGTAGAGGTGTTCTTTTACACCTTTTGGGGTGGCAATAAACACCAATATTTTTTTGAGTGTTTTTATGCGTAAGTGTATGAATAACATACACAACAAATACACCTTAGAAACGATTTCGTTGACATGTTTATTGTTTAACCACATCAATCTTTCTGAAGACGGAGACTTATGAAATAAACAAAAGTCCACATAAACGTGTTAAGATTACTGTATCATTGATGTCTGAAGTGAAATAATGTTTTCACCAGACAATGGGGAGTACAGATAAGAGCCCGATGGATGTCTGTTCCACAAATGCAACAAGTACATCTCGAACTGCGAATCTCGCGAGCACTAAACATATGTGATCACATTGAGGTTCTAATTTTCTAATATGTTTCTGTTAAATATACGCAAAGTGATATATTGATTTTGGTATCACTATCAATAAACAGACATTTCAATCTTTCTTATTTTCCTTACATATATAATTTTTTTGTGATCACAAATTATGATGAACATTAATCATATGCACGTTTTAATTTGTGATCTATGATCAGCTGTCAGAAGAGCATACACTATTATGATACGATTTTGACTTGTACAAAACTAGTCAACTGAAGGTCTAGGATTTCCTTCCAAAATCGTTCAGTTGTTTTTCTGTAATCCATAATTAATTTTATAGCGATATTTTTTCCTATACTATGGCGATAAAATAAGATTCATTAGTTAATATTGAAAATACGCAAATTGTGGAAATGAACAAAGAAAAGAAAAAACTTTCGAATTGTGCGTATGGAAAATAACAGAAGAAGAAAACTGGGCAGAAAGGATTCATTTTAGGCCATTGATGACGCTGGCATGTCAAAGGATGCTACTAAAACATATCGCTGAAGGAAAAGAAGCCGAGAAAGACAGAGATATTTTAAGGAAAACTCGTAAGTTTGAACAAGAAGGAAAGTGGCGAAAACTGGACCTGAACCTACTACTTTGGAGAACATGCCTGCTGTAAAGGGTCCTCTATACTTATAAAGGAACATTAATACTTGTTTTAACGAAGTCGTGTGAATCTTATAGAATATTTACCTAACATTCATTTCTTATTTAAATGTTTTAAGTTCAAAGTAAATATTGCATAAGTGTAGTTCCCAGATAAATAAGAGATGTCATTTCAACTCTGAAACAAACCAGATAAAATCTTCGGTTATAAAAATGAACATTTTACGGTACTTATTACCAGCTTCTGTGATAAACATTAGTACTTATGTTTTACGTATATTAGAAGAAGTTTCTCTAACCATTAAATTTTTATTTCATGTATAATGTAGTGTTCGTTGAAAATAAATTAAAAAATCTGCTTTTATTGACAGACGAGTTAGGCCTATATATGTCTGAAAATTCACTTTGAGATCTTCTACTGTATCAAAATCTAAAAAATCTCCCACGATTGACCTATGATAATTATTTCTCAATTCTTAGAATTCATTGTTAATACGTCCATTAACCCCACAACTAATTGTAAGTATTTGGAATACCTATGATTGTGTTCTAAACGAAGATTTGTTTGTTTGACTTGTTTCTTTGTTCAAGGATTCAACACAATAAGAAATTATGAAAATGTCACTGAATAGAAAAGCACAAGCTAACAAAGACAGTGAAAATTATTACTCAGCCGCTGTGATCCAGGATTGGCAATAAATAGTTACGTGTGGGTTTGAAACCCACGCTGACTATCATGACTGAGGCTTTCCAGGGTTACCCACTCAGTTTCACCAGGGGAAGATTGGAATGGTATCTTAAAATAAGACCCTGACCGATACCTTCCCCATAATCTACCTACTCCATCCCGGCCTGAGGCAAAGATGCCAAAAGGACCGTAAATACATTCAAATTTTAGCAGTAAAGCTTATGAAATATCAAACAGAATCACGTCCTTCTTATTTAACTGCATCGGCAAAACAAAGCAAAGCTGAATGTTGTTTACAAGACACAAGAAAGAGTTAAGCTAGTTTTCAAAACTATCACAACTTAACATTAATACGCCTTTATTGGAACCTATTCACCGATGTTAAATTTTGTTTTTCAAGCGCAAGAAATGGTACCTACTTTGATGAATGATTGTGATTTGTCCATGTAGTTCCAAGTTCAAATTCAGTGGCGGTCTATTTTACTTTAAAAGAAACATCAGGTCTTGCCTTTAGAAACTCACAAGCTTGTTTAAGATGTTCTCGTAACAATTTAAACCTCAAAAAGGCTTTTGTGTTTCTACATGTGTCTTTTGATAACCTAGAGAATTATATATTTTAACTACATGTTAGCGCTCTCGTAAATAGGAGCCTTCTGGATTAGAAATTTGAGGTATTTTTGTATTTTGTAAATGCAATACTATGTTCATTTCTTGGGGAAAGTTCATCATACTCAATAAAACTTTCGTACAATTACTTAAAATATTAGCAGAGACTTGATTCGTCTTTACCTTACCAGGAAGGTTGAAATTAATGAGCATTATCTCTTTTTTCCCCCTTATAACGTATATTTTTGCGTTACCATTCACATATACTAAATTCTAGTACATAGTACATTCTAGCTCTCTAAATGAAGAAACTAAGAAAATACACTAGTCAAGATAATTCTTAAAAAAAGTTTATTTCGTGGTCTCTCTATTACGTGATATTCACGTCAGCGCTGGAAAGTTACCTCACCATGTAGAAACAACTTCACGATATTTCAGATATAATGATGATGGATTTACGTCCAATTATAGAATGACTTATTCCCAACTAAGTACTTGTGATTGGTGTCCAGCTAAATAGCTTTTATTTTTTTAAAAAAAGAAAAGAAATATATATATAAAAAATAAAAACGCCGTAACACTTTAGAAAAAGATCTTGAAGAAAAGCATCTAAAGTAGGTGAAGAAATAGTATGTTAAACTTGGAAGGTCGTAAAATTCGATCAATCAATATACAGATTCTTGGAGGCTAACAAGATGGAAAACTTTATGACTTTACAATGACTGCTAACTCCTCATAGTTAGAAGAAACAACCTCCTTCTAGTAAAGATTATTAAAGATGCTTAGATAATCATTTCCAGGAATTCAAGAGAGGAACATGATTATTATAATATACTCAATTTTAGCCCCATTCCTCTTGAACGATATTCAAGCTCCCATCTTCTCCTTCCCTATTTTCTTCCCCCACTTCCTATCATGTATCCTTTCCCCTTCCACATCTCTTTATTTCTCCTCACCTTCTCTCCCTCTCTCTCTCTCTCTCTCTCTCTCTCTCTCTCTCTCTGCCCAACGTTTATTAACTTAACCCGAGAACGCAAGATGTAGTTTTGTTTCTAGCCAATCAGAAAACGATTTTGGGGTTTCCACACGATATCTTTTACCAATTCCCAAGGGTCATTAATCTTTATTAGCTTCTACATTCCCTCCCCCTCTTCCCATACAAGTTTTTCTTTAAAAAAAAAAGAGAAAAGTCTGTTCTTTCATTTTTTTTATATATTTCGCCATTATATCTTCTTATTTCATCATTTTTCTGCCCTTTTTACCCTATCCTTTTTTTTTATTTTCTTCTCTCGAATATGTTCTCAAATATTTTGTACATGCAAACATCAAGTAAACATTCCAACCCTTCCTTTGGGGTAAATAATTTATGCTTAATTTTAGAAGGGTAAATTCGTTTGACATGAAAGAGGGATTACAAGATCTTACATGAGGTTGTTTCGCCTCTGTTGTTTTTCTTAATACATAATTTGCTTCTGCGATTGTTTTGATAAGTTATATGATACACGGCGTGATGGACAGGTCATACGCTCTTAAGCATTAATAGATAAGAATCATTACAAGTGCATGCTAATATGTTAGCGCTCAGGGACCCCATACACCAGAGTGATATGCTGCATAGAAGAGGGTACGAGCATGGACCTACTCCGTGTAAAGATCATGCAAGTTAGATTGATGCATGACGTGTGACTCTTCCTCACACGTGGTGCATTTTGAAACGCTACAAGACATAATGTGTGTAGAGAGACCTATGAAGTATACAAAATATATGGGACTCGTAAGGTTAGAGTAATGTAACTATCTATAAAGATAGGTGGCAGCACCACCTCCGTATATCTCTAACGTTTCTTTTTCTCTCTTTCGTTGCAGGAGTTACAATGCAACTCCTACAAATGTGAACTTAGAGAGTTCAACATTTCTAGGAGTTACAATGCAGCTCCTACAAATGCGAACCTAGAGAGTTCAACATTTCAGAGAGAAAAAAAAATGTTCATAACAATTTTAAGAGTTCAATCCTGTCAATTATTTATTATCTTTTTTGGAATATTGGGGTAGTCGCTTTTAATTAAAATAAGAGGGCTATTTCTTTTAGTGCATCATGTTATAAATAGTATGAAAACTTTCCAGAATATACAGGACAAGGACTAGAACCTATATAAATACACCCTGTGACAGAGATGATTGCCAAGTTTTAATGACATCACTTCGAAACGATTCAATTTGAATTTGAATTTATTTTAAGGTCTTTAGGCAACTATGGCTCAGGCCAAGATCGATTCAATATGGGACCTGGCTGTGATACCGTACATACACGGTAATCGAACCTTTGCCAATCATGTGTAGCGGTTCCTCATTTCACTGATTTAGTTTCAGGATGTCACGTAGTAATATTGATACATAACTACAATCCTTTTATATAACTGAAGAAATTACACGGATTAAAGTCCAGTGATCTCTCTGGCCATTTTTAAAAACCGGACATGCGTTACTACCTAAGTAAGATCCAAAGCTTACGAACTAAAATTTGAATCTACAGTATCCAGATGATTTACAAAAAAACTGTTGATAGTAAAATTTAGTCACTATTAACAAAATGGAAGGTTGAGTCCTAGAAGGCCTAAACGCTAAAACCAAAATTTCACAGTTAGGACTACTAACCACCTCTGCAAGTAATTCTTTATCCTAGAAAACAATTTCATATTGCTTTATGTTCATAATGCGTTCATAGGATCTTTGATGATATCTGCAAAATTGAGATGAGCGAGTTGGTGTTTATAGTGCGAAACGGTTCTTGCTGTTCTAGTATTAGCAGTAGCTATATTGGAAGTAGTTCAATTGTTAGTATTACCAAAATATTTTGTTCACGGAAAATCAGCTATGTAATTTTCTGGAAATGAAGATAATTTATATACCATTAACGGTGTTTTCTTCGTACCAAGTTTTTCTCCATATTTAAATTGCTTTGTGTGTTCCTATCTTTCTCTTACATGTTAGTGTTCTTCCTTCTTCATGTTGTCCGTGTTGCATTTAGCTTTCTTTCCTATCTGTTTCTATTTGTCTCATTCTTTATATTGTTAATTCTTCTTTCATCCTTCCCAAACGTATTGTTTCTTCCCTTTTCTCTGTAATTTTATTTCCTACTTCTCTCTCAATTACTTCCATCCTTTCTTGTATTGGTTTTTCCTTTATATTTTTCTTTCCCTTCAAAGATAGATAGATAGAGTCAGAATTGGTTTTAAATGTAGAAGAAAACTCGATGTTTGCTTCATAGATGGCATTAAAATCTGTGCGTTGTTATAAATCTTGTATGGGGTACAGGAAATACAGACGCTGAGTAATGAAGTCAAAGCATATGCGAAGCACAACATGTCTCAATAAACTTGCAACTAAATATATGTCGTCTTATTTATATTGTGAACAAATAAATAAATTGAACTTTACCTCTTTCTTAAAAGAAATCATATTTTTTAAATTTTCTTTCATAGAATTGTATGAACCGCAGAACTTCTCT
>JAGDQP010042396.1:0-15960 GCA_022664845.1 Lepisma saccharinum | reverse complement strand
TCTAATCTATTTTGATTCGATTGTTGTTGTTTTGCTTAGTGCAAACATTGCGTAAAGTGAGCTGCTGTGTCGCTGCGGGTGTATGAGTATTTCGACTTTCAGTTAAATGTTCTGTGATACAGTAGGCAAAACATGGTCAGTCGTTCGTAGTCTTCTGGTTCTTGTGGTAGCCAGAAGAAGTCAGTTCTGGTTTATAAATGGAAAGAATCGAATTCCTAATTCTACCGGAGCATGGATATTTTTATGCTGTAGTTTCGATTAAAAACTGTGTAGTATGAAGAAACACAAATCAGGAGCAGAAAAAAAGAGCACTAAAGAAGAAGCAACAACTTAAAAAATGTGCACAAAATCCAAAACAACTTAAACTTAGTTTCTTATCAGAGGCAGCTTCTGCAGTAATCGAAAACTCTACTGAATGTAAATACAATTCTTCGCAGTCAGTCAACTGAAACTCATGTTAGTGCTACTGTTCCAAGCACGCCAAAGCCAAGTCCAGGAACGTCCCACGATGCTGGTAAGTATTTTACAAAGCCATTTGTTTCTGTTAGTTTTGTCTTTTGATAATTGAGAGTTTGTACGTGAGATGATTACCGTATGTACATGTAGTTATGTTTGAAAAGGAGGGTGACTTTATTTTGTAGGCAATTCTGATATCTTTGGCCTAGGTCCGTCTCAATTCCGGGAGATGACGTCCCTCAACTTAAGAAATCGGATGAAAGGGATGGGGAAGGTATCGACCAGAGCCTTATTCAAGGTACCATTCCGACATTTGCCTGGTGAAATTGATGTAAACTGGAAAATCTCAGTCAGGATTGGCAGCACCGGGCTTTGAACCCAGAACCTTGCGAATGTCAATCTAGCGCTCTACCAACTGAGCTACGGAGATTCGTGAATATTGTTCGTCAATAGGTAGGCAGCTTGGGCGGGTAGAGGGTGTCTGGTCCCGCAAAACGAGACAAAAGAAATCAGGTGCTGCGTTACAGAGGGCAATTGCCACTCCGGACTAAAGCTTTACCCCTGCCTTTAGGTATTTTAAGCAGTGTTGCATTCTGTAAAAATTGTTTCTTTATCTCCGGAACGACTTGAGATGTGAAATTCGTGTAAACGCAATTATGATCATTGTGTCTAAAACAAATATTTAGCCTATGTGATTAATGTTCCTACATTATTAATAATAACTGTTATTAAACCTTAAGTTTCTAGTGGCTAGAGCGTGTGACTTCTGTATACGCGATCCCGGGTTCGATTCCCGGTGGGGGAGCAACTTTTCGGCGTTCACCCAGCCTTGAGTTTCCTCTAGGAGCGGGCAATGGGGGACGAGTAGGTTCAAACCCTGACACCGACTATCCTGACTGAGGTTTTCCAGGATTTCCCTCAGTTACTCCAGACGAATGAATGCTGGGATGGTACCTCGAAAAGGCCGTGGCATTCTGTGTCACGGGAGTCTCTGTGTGGGACACTCGGTGAGTCACGTAAGATGGATACGTCGATATATCAGAAACGGTTTAAGATATCGACTTCATGTGAACGGCATTATAATCACCATGGTTAGAAAATATACAGAAGTTTACGTAAATAATAATATGTGATACTTATATTGAAAAAAATAGTTCGAGATTCCATTGCACAATTGCATATTTTCAATGTCTTTATAGTTGTCTTTATAATAACTCGAAATTCATGATCATTATGTTCATTTGAAGAGGCACTATGGTACTCAACATGTGCCCTTTCACTTCCATCTTACTTTACGGTTTTGGCTATCGACGCCATCTTGGATTTCCATGTAAATCAATGTGCTAAAAATCCACGATGGCGCGGGTAGCCAATAACGTTGTTATTATAGTAGTTTTTAATTCAATTGGTATTATCTGAATGTTTTATGAACTCACAGGTCCTTGGCAATACTTCTGGACACCTTGGGAGGTAAAGACGTTCGAGTGTAGGAATGACCACTGCACCTCACTTCGTACTGTAGGTTATGAATGCTAGCTATTTCCACATTCCCCATGGGCCGTTCATGGTGCGTGTGTTGGGATACGGGATATGGGATACATTTACGTTTTTACCTTATATATTTAAACACCATATACGGCAATTACTTCTACTTCCTTTCTTCAATTGTGTTGATAACGATATTATCCTTTCATTTCCATCAGATCTTCCTTGTTTCTTTATCCTAACTCTCACACACAGTCAATTATACACAAATACACACAAAGAATGTTTGGATGGTTTTTTTTTATGAACTTCCCGAGGAATGACGGTGCTTACATTCACATATTACATACATATATCTGGTTGTCTGTCTGGAAGTCTGCCTGTGTGTGACTGCCTGCTTGATGCTTTCCTGACCTCCCTGCTGCCTTGAAGTCTGACCTGAAGCTTGCCTGACCGTAGTTCTGTTCAGTTATTCACCTGGCCCCATCCAATCCGGGGTCTAAGAACTTGAAAAAGGAAAGTTCAACGGATGTCGATGGGCGAAGGGAAGTTGGAAATAAAGTTTTGTTTTCTAAAAAAATGCATTTGTTTTCTTCTTGTTTCTGTATAAAAAAATACTAACAGTACTTGATTTATAAAATCACCACACAACTTCAAGCTGGGACTAAAACAACACTTAGCCAAATCAGGACTGTTCCTGATTGACAAGTTGTTGATTACAAATTTGCTAATTGTGCAAGTATCAATGTCTTTGTTTTCTCTCATCTCAAAGTAATATTCAGGATGACCTGAGAAGTCAGTGATGTGCTGCAAATGATGTAAGCTGGAGTGGAGTTTAATGATCAAGAACCAAATGACTAAATGGCTTACATTTATAGAAAGTCCTTTACAAATTATTCCATCCGATCTTTAAAAGACAACTTACAACTGGCTCCGTCAATGAAGAAGGTATGATGCAGGAAACTTGATCTTCAGGGCAGTGCTGCTGAAAAATCTAGCGATGTCCTGTAATGCAATATTCGTAAAGCATTGCTGAGAAAGAGTCGATTTAATGACCAAAACCACCACATGTGAACACCCACTGTGCCTTGGGTTCAAAGATATCTGATGCTCGATTGGGATAAAACTTGATGAAAACATGTCTGGCTTTTGAAAGTACAGTGCAAGTGAAACTCAGTTTTCACACATTTCCCCCCATATTGTAACCTATTTTCGTCTAATTTCTCCGTAATCTTATGACCATTTTGCACATTCAGTCACTGACTATTTAATGGACCTTATTATGTAAATTTAAACTTTTTTAATGCTGCTTTTCATATTACGAACAACGGATGAATCGAGAAAATGGTCGTAAGACACTTAGAAATGCTACACGATGCGATATTCGATAAAATGAAATACATTTACATTTAATATCTGAAGCATTCATGAATAGTGCCGTTATTAAGTATGCTAGACTCTAGTATAGTATATTGGGATATGTCTAGACTATATTTTCTGGCCGATATCTTCTCCATCCTTGTTCCCTGAAAAGTATTCAAGGGACGTGATCTCTAAGACATGTGACGAGCTCTGGCTTCAGATGCCTATTCAGCCCATTGAGAGAAAAATAAGTAAATAGAAGAAAGGAAGTCGCATCTCATCACCAAACAGATGGAACGCATCGCATGATTGGTGCAACATCATCTTTCTAAAAATAGGGACATTGATCAGCCAATAGAAAATATTTATACAATTTGAACCATCCATTATGTTTGCATAGGAAATGTTTTTAAATAATTCGAATTGACCGTGGAAGCATATCTAAAAGAAACCATCAGCATTATATATGAGTAGCCCAGTTACAAACACGGCCAGGTCCATTTCTTTCCCAAATGGAGTTAGACATTGTTTCAATCAGATGGTGACGGAATACTAAATCTCTTTCGTTACAAAAACGGCCAGAGACGTGTTAAAAATGCATTTGAAGGGTACATGGGAAGAACGATCAAGGTCCATTTTTGAAAGTTGTGTGAGAAACCTCACATTAAAGCGTAAACGTTTGAATTTAAAGTTAATTTTTGCTCAAGGCATATCTTCGACCTCATGCAAAATAACTTTAAATTCAAGCGTTTACATTTTAAAATTCATTTTTATCACAACTTTCAAAAATGGACCGTGATCGTTCTTCCCTTCATTTAAATACGTGACTTTGTTACAAATAACGGCCAGCTCCACAAGCGCTTAATTTGAAACACGGCCAGGTTCAGTGTAGCCAATCGCAGCACAGTATTCAGCTAATCACGCTGAATCACAAGAAAAAGAAGAAGAGGATCTGTGTGAATGTGCAACCAACAATGACGATGAGTACGATGAAGTTTTGGAAATTGTCAATTAACGATTTTTCTACAGAAAAGTAAAAGGTGTGCTAAAAATGTAAGACAGAAAGCTTGTAATTAAAATGTGTTTTATTAAGTTATTATCTTTTTAAACACAACCTCAAGGAATCACTTTCATGGTTTCATGTCTCCAGATTTCGTTACAAAGACGGCCAGATCCAATTTTGTTTTGTAAATAACTAATAAACTTTTTATATAATGTATCATCTGTTACACATTCAATTTTAATTACATATTGGTATCCAAATAAAAAATAGCAACATTAATGCTTTATATCTATAGAAAACGGTTTTTGCACACAATATGTCTATTAATGATTTAATGAAGAAACAAAGCGTCACAGTAACTGTTACTATGTACTGAGAATCCACATCCAAATCCACTTGAAAATCTTTAGGAAAATCGGAAAAGCAATTCCTTGGTCCAACATTAGTTCCTACATTCTCTGGCGACCTAGTGTAGGGACTCGAAAAATATCTGCAGACATCCATCAATATTTTAGTCAAGCAATGATTGAACCAAAGGGAGACAAGAATGTAATGAATGCTTTATTGGCCACGGAATATGTAACTATGGGGTGTCTGGATACTTTCCTATGACTTTCGATACATCATCACCACATATATCATTCTTACATCAGGTTGACCCAGAACTAGTTGATTCACACCTGACAACTAACCCACGATCCACTATAGCTTTGTTCCCAATACACCTAACGCGCCTAAACGAGATTTCCTACCTCCTTAACTTCGTTCTTGCACATTGATTTTCAGAAAATGGGAAAACTTATTTATTGAATGACATTTCTTGATGGAATTTACTTTTAACACTTTGATTAACTTTGGAATACTTCTAGCATTTACCTCTATTTCATGAAATACCATATTTAATTAAGACATGAAGCTCTGATTGTAGGCGCTGATTGCTGACCCCTGATGTTAATGTTAATATATAGGGTGTTGCAAAACAACCCGGACAAAACCACCTCACGAGATTTCTCACATGAAAATAAGAAGAAAATTATAGACAATTGAGGGTGTACAAATGCTTTGTTTTGGCACTATAGGTCACCGAAAGCGTGGCAAAATAAACTTTAGAGCTTGATATTTCCAATACCATTAACAGTAGAACTGAAGCGGCATGGTACTCTCAAAGACTTCAAACGTGCTCTATCTAAAAATGGATATTCCAAAATGTGCAATGGGTCCGCAAGGGATTCCACAAAGGAAGTGAATTGTTAAATGGTACGTCATATGACTGCTTGGGTGAGTGCCAAAATCTTGATTGATCAGTTGCGAAGTGTTATCTCGTGAGTTAGGTGAACATGGGCCAGACAATTCATGACAAGAGAAGGTGAATGGAAGTTTCAACGGGA
The DNA here is from genome assembly GCA_022664845.1 of Lepisma saccharinum. NCBI lineage: Eukaryota > Metazoa > Arthropoda > Insecta > Zygentoma > Lepismatidae > Lepisma > Lepisma saccharinum. The sequence continues at coordinate 10,266 of JAGDQP010042396.1, read as the reverse complement.
CCTTCTAGTGGTCCGAGACGGATGAGATATTTCATGTCTGGCGTTATGTGCGTATTCCTCAATCTTTGCCGTATCAAGTGTGCATCGTGAATATTTAGTGGGTGCCAATAGCTAATGTACATGATATACCATCCTCATATTCGAATACTATTACCATCACATATATTTCTAAATCTGAAGCTGACGACAAAATTGTAAATATTTCATATTGTAATATATGTTTGTGACTAAGGTACTATTTGATAATAGTGTACCATTCGGAGTTAACAGCCATGCAATTTTGGGATACGTGAGTAGTTTCTGCGTTTCTTTTCGATAAATTTGAATTTATTTTGTCCTTTAGGTATCTAACACTGAGGGCAGAATAGTGTAGGGGAAAGGATGCGGAAAGGAGTCGGTAATGGCCTAATGTGAAGGTACCACCCGGCATTTTTCTGGTGTATCTGAGAAAAACTCTGAAAAACCTCAGTCAGGATAGTCGGCCGCTTGACTTGAAGCTAGAACCCCATTGGCGAAGCCAATACTGTAGAACGGAGCTATGGTCACTCGACTGTTTCTTGTCGTCTGATATCGAAATCCCACGATCCCATTTATGGTGCGATAGCAATATTTATTAGACTACATCCCAGTGACCACGACGTACCAAGTTAAGCTTTCTTCTAAATATATAAGTGAGAAGTGTTCCTAATCTACCATACGGAATTTTAGCTGCAAATACCAATCACCTCCTTGAACTCACATGCCTACAGATGAACCCCTATCATTCTTGCATAAATGTACGTTAATTGTTTTCCACTTAAAAGTCGTAAACAATTTTTCGGTTTCTTATAATATAAACGAAACTCGATAGAGCAAATTCAAAATCTGTCACTTCAAAGAATTAAAACAAAACCTCTCTTCATTTCCTGCATGTAAACAGTATACCTTTTCAAAATTCATACTTTTTTAATCTCTGATATACTTCTTTTGTTGGTTAAGAACAAAAAAAGGAACGTAATGTTGTCTTTTATTCGAAGCCATCAGCTTTAAAACGAATATTAAATAATCAATGACAGCATCCGGTAGCAAATACACCTAGCGACGCAGGTATTATGTGGAGTTTGGTGAGTACTCGTAAAGGCCTTTCATGTTTAATAGATGGTGCTCAAAACTTTTTAAATATAATGCTCTATCAATTATAAAAGTTAACTTCCAGCAGAAAGTTACGGTGAAAATATACAGGAGATTAAAAAAAAAAGTTTGCATTATGACGGGAGACAAATTTGGATCTGCGTTCCGTGATACGGATGTAAAACAGACAAGAAAAGAAGTCACACAAAATGAACTCTGAATAAAGGTGTTTAAAAGTTTATTTTACTGTCGTGTGTTGAATACCAATGTATCAGTCAAATCCGAGACGCTTTTAGGGAAATAAAGGTTTAAAATAAAGAAGATTGTATAGAATACTTAAATTATAACTTTTTAACTGATGAAACGTGAAAATTAATAACGTAAGGACGGGTTGATTTTCTTAAATGCCTTCCAAACTGCAAAACAGAATAAAATTTAAAAGTAATTTCAGATAGCACGCTTGACTTTCAGAGTTCATTAACTAATGCTTCAAAATAGTATAAAAAAACTGTGCATATTATCATTTCGCCTGAGTAAGAATTTTTATACATTTTTCTGTTGTTTTTTTTTTGTTGTTATTTATTTCCATTTATAATTCTTAATTTCTTTTGTATTTGTAATTTCAAAGTCGTAGTTTGAATTGGACACAAAGAATAACACAAAAATCTTCCTTCTTCAAAAAATAATATAATTGAACATGCGGAATTACGTATTCGTGGAATACAATGTATTTAGTGATCTTTTCTAATAGATAACATTTATTTATTTCCAGTTACAACTTCCACTTATTAGCAAAATTGAAATATAATGCAGTGTGAACATATACGGTATCTAATAAAAATTATGTTATACATTAAATTAAGTATAACAGATTATAGTTTCGTAAAAATTTGGACTAACTGCAATTGAGTAGTTCCAAAAATGTAGTTATAAAGAAGGGAGAAGCATCACTACACTACCATCTTGCACATCACTACAAAAGGAAGCATTTAGTTCTTATTTACTTTGGGATGTTTATTGTTTAATCAGTGGCTTACAGAACTCAATTAAGTCTAAATATGGAACAATATATGAGATTTTCTTCTTTTGTGAGTCATAGAAAAAGAATACAAGTTGTTCTGTCACATAAGAACCCTTGAAAAAGTCTTTACAAACAATGCAAAGCCAAGATCCAAAAAAATATGGCGCACTATCTCCGTATATGTCTAATGTATTTTTATCGTTGCACGAAATTTCAATGTTTCTCCTACAAATTCAAGCCTAGAGAGTTCAAACTTTCAGGGAAGAAAATTCATAACCAATTCGAGTTCTATCCGTGCCGTTTTTTCATTATTTTTTGTTCATTGTTGAAGGAGCTTCATTGTTGTTATGGATATCCAAACCTATAACAATGAAACGCTTTCAACAATGAACATGAAAGAAAATATAAATTTGGCAGGGATAGAACTCTTGAATTGGTTATGAACTTTCTTCCCTGAAAGTTTGAACTCTCTAGGCTTAAAATTAAATTATTTTAGTATTGGTTTACTAAATAAACTCATTTATAACTGAAATAGTCCAGACGATGTTGTGATACTGCCGATCATTAACAGTCTAATGAGACAATATGTCCATCTCACACAAAATTAATTAGTAATGTTCTAAAATGCTGCATAATGATAGCTAATTGAATTGATTGTCCATCTGTTACACAATTAACTATTCAAACTTCCTAAGACTAGTCACATGTCACTGATAAATCTACAAACAAAATAGTAAAAATTGAAAATTTGCGCGAATCATTGATTACGTGGAATAACAGAGAATAATTAATATGCAGATTCTAAAGGTATCTATAAATACAAGTAAACATATTATTAATGTTTCAGAAGATTAACGAAATTAGAGATATTATATTTTAACTCTATTTTCCTGATTTAAAAAAGAAAAACTGGATGTGTTATTTCAGTAAGTCCATCAATTCCGTATGCCAAAAATCAGAACTAATCCTTGCATGAGAAAACATTACTCCCTGTTTCTTTAACATTCATCTCCCTTCGTGTGTTCAGGAGGGACAAAATAAGTTACACTAATGACATCGAGAGAGAGAATAAAGCACGAACCAGAAGGGGGTCGATTTAATTCCAAACCATGGGCACACGCAGACAACACAAAACAGAAAAACAAACAAACCTTTCAGTTTCTTTTCGACCAACACGTAATATGCTCTGAGCAACAAACGAGAAACTGTAAGCTTAAAGAAAGAAACTTTTTGTATTCTCTGTGTTTATTTCTGATTGTTGTCCTTCGAAGAGAGGAAAAAAAATATGCCGCCTCTGGACGTGCAGAGTGGACCTACGAAGTCAAACTTGATGATACGAAGAAGGCGCCTTCGAAATTCAAGGTTTGAGTCAATAAAAACTTAAAGCCGATGGGACAGTGCTCACTGGTAGTAGTTACCATCAAAACTATTGTATTTATGTGTCCCTCAGTATCACCATCCATTTTCCAAATACAGATATATCGCTTCATCATTGTGTCAATAAGGGACAATGACTGGTTTCTGTCTTTATAAAAATCTATCATAGCGTGAAAATAATATATCCCATTGCAATGAAATTTCGCGCCATTGTAGAGGAAAAGCAGGGTAGGATTGCTTCAAACTTATTGGAAGCTTACCATGTCAAGTATAAATTCTTACATCAAGCTTGTCATAGCAAGCCTGCCAGCTAAAATCCAGCTTCAATTGTTACTAGCTGGCATCTCTCAAGCTTCTTCCAATTTTACCAAATGAAACGTGTCATAACAAGCTTGAAACAATCTTGCCTTTACAAGGTAAGCTAAGATTAGCATAAGAAGTTTTAGTGGAAAGCCTAGAAGACATTCCCATCAACATATCAAATTTATCATCCTTGGTATCCTTAGTACTCGTATTACTTTTTGGATAAACTTTAGATGTGGTCAGCCAACGTTATGCTATTAAACTAATTCAATTTTCTTAAAGATTACAATGCCATGTTCCTCTTGCATTAATAGATACCATTCTTAAATATATTCAATCTCTATTTAACTTTTCCTTTATTTTACCATTTTAATAAAAATATTTGAGTATATAAACTTCTTTACAGAAGACGAAGATAAACACCCGACATAAAACGTCACTATAAGTAGAAAATAAAAGTTATTCTTAAAATCTTTTTCTCATTTTCAATATTTTGTGAGATGGGCGCCAAATTAAATGCTATAACAGACAATGAAAATTAATTAATCCACATTACTTATCCCGTTACAATCAGCTGTTTTAGTTATAAATTGTGTTCCGAACTTCTAGGGGAAAATATTCAAATTGAAAAATAATAATAGCATTTCTTATCATATTTTAGTGTGTTTTTATGTCTGTTTGACTTGTCTTTTCTGATTATTTTTATGTTTTTGTGTATTTATATTCTCAAGCCCAGGGGGGGACAATTGCCCCTCCCTATCCCCCTTAAATTACGCCTCTGTATGTAATTATGTTAGTTCTATGAAAATCTTGTATTCTACGTTTAGTATCGTAAAGAAATATTTCAAGTGATGTCATTTTATCCAGATGGTAGTCTATATTCAGAAAACTGAAGGTTTGCGATGCAGGGAACGGGGAATTGCTGAAAATAATGTAAACAGAAAGTTTTACGTTAATCAATATAAAGTAAATGCTAGAGCAATACCATTATCTTCAGTTTTCCGTTATAGCTTTGTAGGTGAATCGACATCACAAAGATGACCGAAGTAAGAACTCGAACTTTAAATATTGGGGAGTATTGAGATAGAATAAAGAAAGGAAATAAAAAAAGGACAATTGTAGAAGTTTTGTTTCTACTGCGTGTTGTAAGCTTCAGCGTTGTTTGAAAATTGAAGTGACATGCAAGGACATATACCATTGGTTCAAATTTATGACAGGATGAAGAAAAGGGTTAAAGTCTTGAAAAATAGAGCACAATTTGCTTAAGGTAAATTAAGATAATCAGAGCTGAAATCAGATCACTTCTGGTGACCCGAACACAAGTGACTTGATCTGTTTCTTCAGTATATAGCGAGAAAAGTTACTTTACTATTTTGAATCAACCTATCTTCCATTCTTTACGTAATATTAAAAATATAAATTATAAAGCCATATACATCCACGTCCTCAATCTGTTCAAAAACTCTATTTATTCTTTGCCAAACGTCATCGTACGGTTTTGATTAGACACTTGACGAAGGAAGCTAAAATATATAGTTTCGTATAAATCTGTTTACGTAGCCACTTAAAAACGAGCGAATTTAAGAGGAAGAAACTGACTTTAGTTTGAAAACTATCTTTATATGGTTATAATTCAACGACAATCCAATCCAATGGGTTTGTCGTAGGCATATCCATTGAACAGAGTAATTTTTGGAGTCCACTGTACCAAAAACTGTAGGTGTTGTCTTTAAAACCTCACCAGCTCATTTAAAGCTTAAACAGCTAAATATTTGTTTCGGGTAGAGATTTACATCCTAATCAATGATGTATCTTTAAAGAACGTTCATTCTAGAAATATTTTGTTCTTGTTGTATGTTTCTTGACAACACACAACTATGCTAGTCAACTGTTATTGTTCGAAGCAGAAATATACAAATATAAAAAGCTACACTGTAAAAAATAAACTGTCTCATAAAAATGAAAAAGTGTTTTCATCTGTGCACCAAAAAGAAAAGTATTTTCGTAGAAATAATATATCACTGATCTCATTTTTTCAAACCGCATTTTACATGAAATTAGGATGGTGCTATCTCATTTCGTAGAAAATAGTTTCTCGGTGTACAGATAAGTTTTTTTGTTCTCTCAATTAAAAAAAAACTGTTTTCTCTTACAGTATATTCTTCACTAATCCGTACATTGTTTCCTTCCAAATACTAAACAAAAAAAAAAAACATAAAAAGGAATATGGTTGAGTAGATATGCGAAATCAAGAAACATTTCATTTGAATTCAGTACTTTGTGATGTCAGAACAAAACCTAACCACAGTAGGTTTAAAAATTATAATTAGTCCTAGAAAAACGAAACATTTCCTTTTGATATTTCTGTGAAATGAAAATAACTTCTTTTTTTTTAAGAAAAAAAGGTAAATAGCAAAAGCACTAAAAATTTTGTGAGATTGAAGAAAAGAAATAAAAAAAATATATCAAGTTAACGTTTTTTGTCTTCAAATTATCCTTTTTCTTTTTTCTATCCATTATGTTAGTTTGAAATTCCATTCCAGAAATTGAGAGAAATTAAAATCTTGTGTTCCCATGCGTTAATAATACAATTAAAATGAAATATGGTATGCTGTTCGTTATAATTAATATTTTTTTTTTTAGTTCTGGGAAAGAGAAAAGCTATTTTCTCAGTCAAAAGAGATCCAACTTCACTTTTCGTGGACATTTCCTTGTACAAATACATTCATATCTGCTTCCAATTAACCATACCACTAAAACTTTATATGAATTGTATGTATACTGCCTTTAAGTGGAAAAATTAACATACTTTCATACTCGGGCGGAGTATCTAAATCATAGCCCATTCGCGAACACTCGACGAGGTTGTTGAATTAACAACCCTATCCCTTCAGTTAATAACTATACCACTTAAGGTTACACAGAGTTACAACAGTACCACTGTTAATCATGCTGCAACCGTAATGCCAATGCATTCTTTTACATGTACCGGTACAATATTGTTTAAAAGAAATTTACGCTTATGTATAGGAATGGGGTTGCTCAAGTAACGCGTAAGCACCTTTTTAGTCATTTTAGACCCCTCCCCTTCATCCCCTTGTAAACAAAAATAAGCAGATACCCAACAATCTTCTTGTGTTTACGTAAGATTTGTCAATTTTTTTTATTGTTATTTTGAAGCCCTAAGACTGTTTAAACTTTTGCATCGACACAAGCAATTTTTACGCAAGGATTGAACCGATAAGATAGCTAATTATATAATTTGGTTATTCGTTCTACTTCAAGTCTTTTCTGACTGAAATATTTAATATCGTTGAGAAGAAGGTAAATGCTAAAAACAATTGAAAGGTGCTATTTTGTACCTATATGCAAAGGTGAGGAAAAGAATTTGCTTGGCAATTATAAACCCATAACAAAATTGAATGCATTCGTCAAAATGTTTGAAAGTACAGTGGAACCTCGATATATCGAAGGTCAAGGGGAACTAGAAAACTTCGAATTATCGAGGATTTCGATATATCGAAGCTCAAGGGGAACGAGAAAACTTCGAATCATCGAGGATTTCGATATATCGAGGTTCGATTTATCAAGGTGATTTCTGACTGACTGCGATATATAGAGGTTCACAATAACAAAAACTAAGTTTCTAACATGCGCACTTTTATGTCAAATTGGACTTTGACTAATTGATGGCAACTAGATGTTGTGGGGTGTGTGCATGCAATAACAACTGTAAACAATGGTAGGGGTTACGGATTGCAACATTGACGATTGTCGTTCAAAGAACAAACTGAGTTTCATCTAAATACAGTACAGTATTATATATTTTATCAAAACAACTTCGATATATAGAGGTTTTCCAATCAAAACTTCGATATATAGAGGTGCGGCACCAAGCCAAGCAAGTATGAAAATTCGAAATATCGAGGTTTTTCTGACCAGTCCTTCGATATATAGAGGTAAAAATACATCTGAAAGTGATATCAGGTTCAAGGAGAATGGAAGAACTTCGATTTATCAAGGAATTCGATATACCGAGGTTCGATATATCGAGGTTCCACTGTATAATCATTAAATATTTACCAATTAATAAAAGGCATAAACTTAACTCCAACCAGGAGGGTTTTACTCCAGGTAAATCAGCTCTAATGAATTCGGTACAATGATCTAAATTTACACAAAGGTATTTACAATAGTTGCTGAAATTTATGTTGATCTAACCAAAACCTTTGACAGTTTAGATCTGGAAATGATAATTAATAAAGTAGACACTTTAGGGTTTTATTCTAGATTCATTAAATGGTTTAACTGTTATATGACAAATGAAACAAACATTCAAAGTGAAAATAGGCTAAGTAGAGTCTGATTACTCAAAAATAAATAATGGAATACCCCAAGGGTCGTCACTGGAACCATTGTTTTTAATATCTTCATAAAACGGTGTATGCCCGCTAGTGTAAAATTAATGTTGTCATTATATTCTGGTGACATTAAAAAAATATTGAGAGAGGCAATTAACAAAAACGGAAACTAATTACAGAAAAGCATATCAATATGGTTAACTCCTGTTGTAAAAAAGTGAAAATTAACACATTGAAAATATTATTAAATATCTACACTGATAAAACTCAATATTATGTAAGCAAACATAGTTAAGGTTAGTGAAATGAAGGAGCTTTGTGTAATATTTTATGAAAAATGTAATTTTAACAAACATGTAGGATAAAGTGTTTCCGAAGCTAGAAAACTTCTAGGTTTCATATTTTATCAAAGAAGAGAATTCTCTATGATTAGTACTTCCAGTCCGTTTGTATAAAGGCTTAGTTAGAGCAAAATTATAATACATGCCTCCAGTATGGATCAAGCAACCATAGCTCACTTGATAGAGCATTCACGAGATCCTGAGTTCAATAGCAGCGACCGAACACCAAACTTAGATTTTTCCAGGAAGGGGGAGTCTCAGCCATACAAGGCAAACCGTAACTACTTTACACATTCTTTCTCTTGCCCTATCCCGGCGTGAGTCATAGATATCTAAAGACCATAAAGAAATTCAAATATAAATGTCTCTAGTATGGAATTATTTCTCCAGACCTTTTTCCAACGAATTAAAGTCATCCAAAATGTACTTTAAGATTATTTTGTTTCAAATGTATTCAATTATATTCTCAGTATTTAACTGTTCATCTGAATCTTTCAATATTGGAAAAATGCAAGAAAGAATTAATGACATCGACAAAAGAGTTTTTACCTAAAGTTTTGAATAATAAAATGAATCGTTATATATGTTGGAGAAACTAACAGGCGGTGTGACCTCGTACATTACGAGAAAAAAAGATATTTAAATATCACAGATAAACATGATTACATACTTAGAATAAACCCTAGTAGCACAGAATATAATGCCAATATCGGGTCAACCTTGATCGGTATTGGATGGGCACAGGTTATAAGGCCAATATTAAGGACCATTTATATAAAACTCACCAAAGGTCCCTTCCGTTTGTGCGGGGTGATTAAAATACGTTGACAACACTAACACTCGTACTACCAATAATCAGTGGTGGCAAATTTTTAGTGAAAATGATTCCAATTTGTTTCCTGGCTAGGGTTTTGCAGACGAGTAAGCTCAAAGAATATAAGATTACATATTGCTTTCTCTTTCACACCATACTATATTAGACTGTGTATGTTGCCCTTCACAGCATGATATTAAATATACTATTACTATTGCCATTTTATTAATATTAAGTATATTTATTGTTATTTTCAGATGCAGAGAACAGAAGACGTCCAAAAGGTCTAATGACTCAAGGACTGGACTTCTCCGAAGTAAGTGAATTAAAATTTATGGTTTCTATTTAAAACAAAAATAAAACTATTTTCAAACGAGGTTTGAATGTTATTGATAGAGACACCTAAAGTAGTAATTCCTGTACTGCCCGAATGGCAGCGTCGACAGAATTAGATATTCGTAATTTATCCAATCAGATCAAATCCACTAAATATGAACTGAAAATGTATATTTCAAGTCAAGATACAGTGGAAACTGTTGCTCTGATCGGTCAATTTCAATCATCCCTTTTCAGTGTACTTCCATGGTGCAGATATAGGTAGATCACTATGTCTTGTGCATCTGTCGTCAGTTTTACCGTCCCTAATACTTTTATATAAGCTGCAGAGCTATAAGTTTTCTTACACCCATCTATCATCACTCTTTTAAATTCAATTATTTTTTTTTACAATATTAACAACAAATGTATATGTACTGTACAAAACAGGTAGTACATGGGCGTTCCACTTATTAAAACAAGGTCAAATATTTCAGAAGAAGCAAAAACATTTATAGTAAGAGTAAAACCACTGAGACCTTTATAAACTTCGTTTCTAAACATATCGCTCAAAATTCTTTATAACATTACAAACATAAATAGTTCGCAGACGTCCTCGAGGGA
>JAGDQP010042395.1:3604-16561 GCA_022664845.1 Lepisma saccharinum | reverse complement strand
CACATCCAGCGTAGCATTCTCATTTCGGTAACATCAAATCTCTTTTCCTGCTCTTTCTTTATTGACCATGTTTCTTCTCCGTACAGCATTTCTGGTGTAACCAATGTTTTGTAAACCATCCCTTTATTCTCCACCGTGATTCTGCGGTCACAGAGAACGCCACTTACTTTCTTCCAATTTCGCCATCCCTCGTGCATTCTGTGTGTTATCTCAGAGTCCAAATCGCCATTCCCAGTAGCAGTTGAGCCTAAATATTTAAAACTTTTCACTGTATTCAATCGTTCTTCTTGCAACATCACTTCTCCATTTCCTTCTCCGTTAAACTCAAGATACTGTTTTCTTTCTACTAATCTTTAGACCTCTATCTTCCAGAGACTTCCTCCAACTCTACTTTCCTTTCAAGTTCTGCCCTATTAGTATTGCATAGTACATTATCATCGGCAATCATCATATATCATACATTATCATCGGCTTCATCTCTCACATCCTGAGTTATAACGTCTATGACTACGTTGAAGAGGTACGGGCTTAAGGCTGTACCCTGGTTTAATCCAACCAGAACAGGGATTTGGCGTGACAATCCCATACTACTTCTTACCTGAGTTCTAGCTCTTGGATTATCCTTACATATTCTCTGGCGCTCCTTTCTTCCTTAAGCATCTCCATACTTCCTGACGCTGTACTCTGTCGTAGGCCCTCTCAAAATCAATGAGACCATCTGCAATCCTTTTGCTTTCCCTGATGCTTTTCCATAGTTTGTCTTAATATTATAAAAGTTGCATCCGTTGTACTTTTTCCTGGCATAAATCCAAACTGTTCTTCTTCTATTGATGTTTCTTCTCGTAATCTTCCTTCTATAATTTTCTCCCAAATCTTCATCGTGTGTGACATTAGCTGATTCCTTTATAGTTTCCACAATCCTGTATATATCTCCCTTCTCCTTAAAAATTGGTACAATAACACTCTCTCTCCACTGAGTCGGCATGTTTTCTTGTTCATATATTCTTTTGCATCAGATCCCATACAGTATCTATACATTCTGGACCCAAACTCTTTCACGCTTCTACTAGTATGCAGTCAGGACCTGTAGCTTTTCCGGTCTTCATTTCATTTACTTCTTTTTCTACTTCTTATCGTTGGTCCAGGATTTGAGGTTCCGTCGCTAAGAACTTTCTTCGGATTTTCTTCATTTAGGAGCGTTTCGATATATTCGGCCCATTTCCCTTAAAACCTGCCTTCATTTGTAAGCACTAATCCTTGGCCATTCTCAATTTGCCTAATATGGGTAATAACCTTTGTTGCCTTGTCTCTGGTTTTTGCTAACCTGTATAGCTTCTTCACTCCACCTAGTGTTTCAAGTTTGTCATACAGTTCATCCCAGGCTTGTGGTTTTGCTGTAGCCACTGCCCTCTTCGCTTCCTTATTAGCCGCTTTGAAGCTACATTTATCTTCTTCTGTCCCTGAAGCAACCCATCTTGTTTTAGCTTTTTTCTTCGCTTTAATAGTTTCTTGCACTTCCTCATTCCACTACCTCGTCTCTTTTCCTGCAGGGGGGCTCTTCCGAGAAGTTCTATCCAAAGTCTTCTTTGCGGCCGTTAGAATGATCCTACTGTTCACACCCAACCGTTTTTGCACATCCACGTCTTGCAAATTTATTCTTTCGATAGCCTCTTCCCTGAACATTTTTCTTCGTTTCTCTTCTTTCAGTCTCCACCATCTAATTTTGGGCTCTCCATTTCGCGGCCTCCTATGATTTCTACCTGCAAACTCTGTGTTGTGGGGCCACACTTTCACCATTTATGACTTTGCAGTTCTTAATCTCCTTAAGATGTTGTCTTCGGCACAAGATGAAATCGATTTGACTTTCTTCTCCACTACTCTTGTAAGTTAAGAGATGCTCCTTTTCCTTCTGGAAAAATGTATTGCAAATCGCCAGATTGAATGTTTTTCCAAAGTATATTACTCTTTCTCCTTCTTCGTTCCTATCTCCTACACCCCAGCCACCGTGGATCCTCTCAATGCTTTCTCTGCTTCTGCCTACATGCCCATTCAAGTCCCCGCCCACAATTACTCATTCCGCTGGGGGAACGCTGGGAAGTTCATGGTCCAATTGCTCCCACAATTCCATCTTTTCTTCTTCCTCGCAGCCGACGTGCGGAGCATACGCACACACTTCATTGATCATTTCACCCATGCATATCCTGATACTCATCATTCTGTCGTTCCTTCTGTTTACACTTACTATACTATCTTTCAGATCTCTCGAAAGAACAATTCCTACGCCGTTCCTTCCATGTTCATTTGCTCCACTGTACAGCAACGAATGTACTAAAATATAAAATAACAATAATGTTACTTAACAAGGTGTCATACTTCCTTAGTTAACCTCAAAACAATATTTATAGAATGTGCTATTATATACGTATTTCAGTATATGTATGAGATTCTTTCGAGAGGGCTATTGAAACTTCCCGGGGGAGGGACAAAGTCCCTCCAAAAACATACCTGAAAGAAACAGTGTTTATTCCTCGCGGTTGGAAATTGTTTAAGAGAAATGAAAGGAAATTTGAAATAATGCAATGTGTAAGAAAAGGAAAAGTTTTTACATGGAGGAAACATAATTGTTATGGTGCAACATTGAAAGTGAAAGAAAACAAAAAGAACAACAAAACACGTGCCTCTCATTTTACATGCATTGTTTCTGTGAAGTGTGAACTACCCTACTTCCTCTCAGAGCGGTTTCTCATCGAGTTTGGCACACCACACACAGAGACAAATAAAAAGTATGTAAATATTCACACGGGTTAGTTAATGAGTATTGCTTAATATTTATGAGCTTTTTCATGTAACTACTACACTTTATGTGAAAGACACTCTCATTTTATTGTCATTACGGTACGTCTTTTTTACCTTTGCACTCTACCGCCATCAAAGTGGGAAAAACAGACACTATTGTTGAAATTCAGGCAATGTCTTTGTTTTTCTTGCTCGTGTAATTTGATGCTAATTAGAATTACCTTTCAATTTTGTTGTGATTTCTTCCTGAATTTTCGTTACCGTGAACAACTTAAAGGGAAACTAAGGCTCTGTTCCAGGTTAGGGTATACACGGTAATTAGGACGCCAGTTTGGTTCAGTGTTTTTTTTTTTTTTTTTTTTGTATTTTTCTTAAAGATCTTATTGTTCTAATTCGTTTACATCATATCGTTATCCGTATTGATTACATTTAGTTAGGAAAATATTTTTTTGATGTGTTTACCCTAATATGAACTTGTTCCGAAACTCAAAGATAATTTTTAACTAACTAAAAACGAGAAGTTCTAAATCCCATCTTTAACGTGTTTGCCCTAATCTAAATATGTTCCTAGATTAAAACAATTTTTAACAGACGTTAAGAGAACAAAAGCTGTTTTGTTTTTTTAATTCTGATATGTGTATGTCTTCTTCGTGTTGAATAAAATATTTCGATTTCGACAAAACATTTTTGGACGTTCTGAAGAGAACATTGGCGTGGAGATTCCCTTATGATACGTCTACGAAATAAGGACAAAAATATTTTTATGATTAATAACCGTTGAATAAACTTCGTGAGAGATAAATAAATAACAAAATGACCCATAAAAATAGCAGTGTTGCTAACCTTCAAAGTAATGCACCAAACTGTAAGAAAGGGAAATTCTTCAGCTGTTGCCTTTCGTAAATCTAAACGAGCGTTTGATTTGTTATATCGATTTCAATTTAGGGTTAACCAGTAGGGTGGGCCGATTTTTTTTTCTTCAGGTATTGGGGTTCGAGTTGTCATCAAAAGTTGTGCATTGATACCAAATAAAGCCATGCCAAATATGACCGTCCTAAACCGGGCCCATGGACCCCTAAAGGGCCTTTTTTTGGCAAAACAAGAAATAAAAATATTACACCAGTTTCCACATTTTGGGGTTCGAGTAGTGATGAAAAGTTGTACATTGATATGAAATTTAGCCCTGTCAAATGTGGCCCTTCTTGGCAGTCAAACATTTTTGAACATTTTGAAACTAAAATTTTCGCGGACTGAGGGGCACGGCTAGATTTTTATTTTATCTGGCTGTTTCGGCGAACAATCATAACATTCTACAACTTTTGCACATTACTCAAACTCAAATTTCTAAAAATAATAGGCCCTTTTCAAAATTATAATTTTCTCGGGTCCTCGGGGCCCGGGTAAATACTTTTTGATCCGGCTGTGTTTGGAGCGATCATACATAACATAACATTCTATAACTTTTACATGGTACTCAAAAATAACTTTTTAATTATTTTTTTTCAGGGGTCCAAAAACGGCCGAAAATTTATTTTTGAAATATGAGTTTGAGTAGCGTGCAAAAGTTGTAGAATGTTACGTTATGTTTGTTCGCTGAAACATAGCCGGATCAAAAAATATCTAGCCGGGCCCCTCAGCCCGCTAAAATTTTAGTTTCAAAACGGCCAAAAACGCTTGACGGCTAAGAAGGGCAAAATTTGACACGGCTAAATTTCGTACCAATGCACAACTTTTCATAACTACTCGAACCCTGAAATGTGGAAACTAGTATAATATTTTTATTCCTTGTTTAGCAAAAAAACAATTGGGCTCTTTAGGGGTCCAGGGGCCCGGTTATTGTTTTAGGATGGCCATATTTGATGGCTTTATTTGATACCAATGCACAACTTTGGATGACAACTCGAACCCCAATATCTGAAGAAAAAAAATCGGTCCACCCTATTAAACCGGCAACTATGACCTGAATCTATCATAAGTTTAAAGGATGACGTCTCTCGGTTAACACTCTTTCAGGTGGAAGGACAAGGAAGGATAGCGGTCAATGCTTTTCTTTAGGTGTTATCTTGGTATTTGTCTGGTGAGAAAAAACAGGAAAAACTTTAGTCAGAATTGTCGGTAGCAGGATTCGAACCCGCATACCTCTTTAAAACTGTCCAGAAAACTAACAAACTGAATCACGATAGCTGGACTTATAATTTGCATATTTAATCTCCGAAATAGGCAAACCTATTATATAACAAACTTTATAGTAGTGTTTTAAAACTTTATAGTCATGATTGACGATTTTCGAAATACTATAATGAAAGTGGTCCATTCCCAACATTTGTTTGTAAGGCCGTTCTTTATCCTTCAAGTGTATCACTTTTACTTTCCCCCTTACAGAGAAACATTCTCAAAATTTGTTATGAAAACAAGCCACAATGTCCTTCCTCTCCCACTAATAGAACTTAACATGCAACCATTAGGTACTGCCAGGTCAAGTCACCCACACACAAAGAAAGCGAAAAGACACAATAGCAAAAAATTATAAAGAAAAAAAAGTCTTTGGGGGGGGAATCGTCCCACGGTTACAACAAGATACGTCTCTGTTCATTCACTGTTTTGCCATAGCAGAGTGCTTTGAACTCAACATTTTGTTGATGTAATGTTCTTCCAACAATTTTAACAGAAATGTAGAAACACGGCAGATGACTGGGAAAAAAGAATTGTTCAGATTTCTTGATGTAATGAGTGAAAGTGGTTTTTTTTGTAATTTTCGTGCAAAAAAACTTTTTGTGAGAGTATGTCGAAAAAAAGGAAGTAAGGAACCAAACAAATGGACTGAATCTTTGAGTTAGCCTAAATTAACTCTACCGAACCTGAAGGAAACTAACCTAGCTTAACCAATGAATACTTTTGGCTTAACCTTGTCGATAATATAACTCAGTGATTTCGCCATACCCCCCTCCCCTTCCTCCCTGTGGGAGTGTCACTCCCCAAATCCTCGAAAGCATCCCCCCAACTTTAAAATTGTTACAGTAAAAAAAAAAGCTATAGTAATCGTGCGAAATTCCATGTACACCCTCCCAATTTTGCACCCCGTCCCCCCCCTCCAAAAAAAAATCGTGCCAAAATCTTTGATGCTTATGAATGTATAGTTTTAATACAAAAAAATTAAAGTAAATTTATTATCGCTTATAATATGGATGGTCAATCTATATGGATGGAGTTGCTTAATTTTCTGTATCATTAGTAGTTCAATCAAATAGACGCAAGGTGGTAGTACTGTTCCAATTGATGTATAACATGTCAAACTCTATCTCCAATAATTATCTTGTGGATTTCCATACTCTTCCTCCTGTACGTAAGTTTTCGTTTAACTATGTTCTGTACATTGTTCTATGCAACTGACACTGCAAAATGTATTTATGATATTAAAACCACTTCTTGCTTCTCATTTGGCAGTATATTTATTGAAATATATTTACTTGTTCCGTAGTTACAAACATTGGATTTTTACAAGTTGTCAAATCCTTAGTAACTTTCGTCATAGTATGATTATCATAGTTTGAAACGTCGCAAATCATTACCACTAATATTTTTTTTCTTTCTCTTGGTTATATTGAATGCTTAGATATATTTAATTGATTTGAGAGGCCGAGAATGATATAGCTAATAAGGTGTGCATGCTAAAGAATAGCCACCTTAACCCAAGAGTGGAAAATACAGGGTGTTCCAAAATGATCTTTCCAACTTTGAGCGCGTATAAGTCAGAAGAGGGGATAGATAGAAAGTTGCGGTTTGCGGCATAATGTTCACACACACACCTAAAGTTTTAGCAGCCGCTAAACAGAGTTCAACGTGTGTGCCATCAGTAGCACGCAGGATATCCTAGAATGTCCTCCGTGACGTGTTCAAGTGCTGCGCCGGTGCGATCTCGCAGTTCCAGCAGGTCTTGTAGACCACATCCTTCATAAAGCCCCAAAGAAAAAAATCTAGTGGGGTTATGTCCGGAGACCTTGAGGGCCAGACAATAGGTCCTCCTCGACCAATCCAACGACCTGGAAATGTGTCGTACAAAACCCTCCTAACGATCGCGGCCCAGTGAGGAGGGGCACCGTCCTGCTGCAGCGGGATGTCAGGTTGCAGGTGGAAATGCGAATTGTTCCAACATGTCCAGATAGTCAATCGCGGTGATTGACGCCTCTGCAAAGAAAAAGCGGTCCCAACACACTGTCATGAAGCAGACCACACCACACGTTTACCTTTGGACTGTCGCACACAATTTCCAGGCTTACGTGGTGGCTTTCCGAGCCCCATATCCGCACATTGTGTCGGACCTGGCTGGCAGATTTGGTCTCTATCCACCATTCTACACACTGTGCCATCTCCTGAAGGGGTGGCCATTTTCGTCAATGCCTCACCTGCAAAGACAAAAACAAAAACAAAAACAAAAGAAATTAGAAAAGAGAGATTTGTTGGAAGTGTGGGTATAGAACAAAACTTTAGGTGTGTGTGAACATTATGCCGCAAACCGCAACTTTCTATCCATCCCCACTTCTGACTTATACGCGATCAAATTTGGAAAGATCATTCTGGAACACCCTGTATATTAAGTATCATAATCAGATCATTTGAGCATAACAGCATCTTATTTATTGTGTCTGGTATTGTTTACTATCAAATACTTAACAGCCAGCATGACCAAAATGTGTCGTTACTTGATGAAATGCTAATTCCACACGTCCATTCCTCCATTCAATATTGTCTTCCAACTTCTTTAAAGTTGCTTTCTATACATTTATAAGCTGCAATATAGATGAATCCATCTAATTTCCTAAAGATCTTCATAAACCATTAAAACGTAATTAGTATCTCTTCTTAAAAATCCAACATGTTCTAATAATCAAAACTAGAGAACACGGTAAATAACAGAAATTGTTATAACCTACTTTTTTTATTCAATATTTGAGTCCTTGATTCTGAATCTCAAAGTTCTGATTATGTTAATAAAATATTCTATTATTTCTCAGATTATTACCCACGAGCCGTAGTGCAGTTAGTATAGTGACGTTAGCTTAACAATCAGTAGGTCATGGTTTCGAATACAGCTGCCAGCCATCCTGGCTGAAGCCTTTCAAGCGATCTTAGTGATACCTGCAACCTAATCCCTGTACGATGTTCTTTCCATACCCTTCTCCCACCCTGATGCCTAAAGGCTGTAAATATAATTTCATTGACTCCAGCCATTCTTAAGCCTTTGACAATTAGTCAAGCCCAGTGATTCTGCCAGACCCTACCAATAGGGGGTGTCACCCCCAAATTCTTGAATATACCCCCAGAACTTATTTTTTTTTCTAGTTAAAAATCGGTAGAAACCGTGCAAACCTTCACTTACACCCGCTCCTAATTTTGACTTTACACCCCCTCGAACTGAAAATCCTGACAAAATCACTGGGCAAGCCTAATAAAAGAAAAATATATGACCAAAGAAACGATATGCGCGTTCAACTAGATAAGTCAAATCATAATCCTTTACATTAAGTAAGATATTTCTGGTAAATATGATTGTTCTACCTTAGCAACCTAATAGGTTAATGACAAAAAAAAGAGAAGACAATAAAAAATAATAATCACTAATTGAATTAAATTATTATATAAAACAATTTAATTAAAAAATTTCGACGATGTTCCTTAATTTTGTCCTTTTTCTTAGACCAGTGTTTTTCAATCTGTAATCTAAGCCGCGAAGCGTTCAATGTTAATGAAGAAAGGAAATTGAAAACTTTTGAAATGTAGAAAAAAAGAGACTGCTTAGGACATTGACTAAGTAGAGATTGTATACTGTGAGATGAAATTGAAAATATGGTCGGGAGGAAGAGAAAGAAGAGAAGTTTAACTCCTTGACAGTATTAAGGAAAATAAATCGTATGTAGCGACAAAAAGGGAAACGCAAGATCGGGATGAAATGGAGAAGGTTTAGCTTGTTTTTATGAGAAGGACCTGCCGCTTTCGCAATACTAATGATGTACTTGTAATAGTTATTAGGTGAGTATGTTTCTTTACTACGCATATCAAGGCAGGGAGATGAATTATCTTCAGTGGGTCCTATATTTGGAAAAGGTTGTGAACCACTGCCTTGATCTGTCTCAGTGAAAAGTAAAAGTGAAGATGGTCCAAGAAACGAGCACGTGTAAGAGTGGCCTTGACCAAATCGTGTTACTATTTCAAAAGCAGCAATAAGAGAGATCACATTTATCTGAGTAGGTGGGAGGGAGGCTATGTGAGTAGAAGATAATGTAATACGCATTGTATGTGTCTATCAATGAGTCGTGCATCGTATGCAAATTAACTCAAAGTAGGTAAACACGTTTACCGATCATCTTGCACGTACTGCAACGGAAAATAATATACTATGTGACGCTGTTGGTTAGTTTGTATATAATTTTCCTTTCGTTTCCAAGATAACGAAGATACAAAACTATTTAGAAGATTCTACGGACGGTAAGCTTCTGTTAGCCAAGCTAGAACCTTTTATAAGGATGGTCCCGGGTTTGGTTCCCGTTTGAATTTCCCATTTTCGGCGTTGACCCAATCCAACATCAATAATGCCTATCAAACGACCGTAGCTCAGTTTCAGAGTATTGGCTTAGCAACCAGAAGGTCCTTGGAACGATTCCAGCAGCCGCCTATCCTGACTGAGGTTTTGCCAGGGTTTTCTCCTCAGTCACACTATGCAAATATCGCGATGGTAACTTAATAACTAGACCGTAGTCGTCTACATTCTAACATTCTTTCACCCACCATATCCCGGCCTGAGCCTGAGATTCCTAAAGGCCGTAAATAAAATTTAAATTAAACCATTGATGGCAATCGGGCAGCCACTTAAATTAAAAATAGCGGACCTTGATCTCTAAAGCAAGAATAATAGATGATAGGTTCGTTATTCTTATCATGTAACACTTCTTGGCATGGCAGCCGTCTGCTAGGGCAAGGTTGTAGTGACTATGAATGAGTGTCCAACTTTTCGGTAGCGATTTTTTCGGACAGCAAAACTGATGCAGACCAGGGGTTCTGCCAGATTACCCGAATGAGGGTGACCTCCCCACTAAATTCTTGAACAAATACGACAACTTGAAAAGTTTTAGGGTTAAAAATTGATTAAAATGCAGCAAAACTCTACTTGCATCTTCCCAATTTTGGCTTTAACCACCACCCCCAGCTGAAAATCCTGATACAAACCGATAATTCCCCCTATGTCTCATTGTCGCTGAATCACATCACAAACTTGGAATCTCATTGGCTATCATACTGCGCAGACATCTTTGAAGGATACTATTTCCAAATTTGCATCTGCTATGCAGAAACGATTCATCAAATCTAAGATGTGCTGCGAAGGAAAACATATTTAGAATCATTCTTGTAAGGTTACAAGATGGCCAAGTTAATCAGTTTCAGGGGCACATCTGATTTTCTTTTTCTCAATCTGGTCTCAGTGAGCACTAAACCAGCATTATATTTGTATAGTAAACAAGTGTTCTCATGAAATTCTGGTGTCATTCAAAACTGTACACTAAAGGAAAGTGGAAAGAAAAGACGGGACTATTACTATCAGCATAATACTACCATTACCGATGAGGGTGATTTAATATTGCAGGGGGCAGAGAGAGAGAATATCTAGGTTACACTTCCTTGTACCAGAATTCAAAGACGTGCCTATTTCATGAACATTCGTTTGAAAAATTATGAAATGTAAGGCTTTTTTCTTTTCTTTACCTCTTTGATATATTCTTCCTGTGCGATTAGTATGTGTATGTTAGTAGGTCGTCGCTAATATGCTTTTTCTTCTCTTTTTCCCTTTTCATTGTAAACAACCTTCACCCCAAAGCCTATCTACCTACACAACTTTCATCAAGTTTCCTGGTAAGTCCTTTTGCAAACTGTCATTACTTAGTAATTTGTGGGAATTCTGTGCCCCTCCTCCCTCTCGTATCATTCCTATGTTTATTGTAATAAGTGTGATAGTGTGCAATGGTTACACGTCTGGTTCACACCGAAAAAATAAAAGAAACTTAACTTCCGGTCTCTCGAGATTACGCTTCAGTGTCGTTAGTCAAACATTATTTCTTGTTACAGTAACTGTTGTTTTCCATTTTGTATTTTTAGTCTTACACAATGTTTATTTATTACCTATATATTTATTTCTCTATATAACTTTGATTTGCTTCCCAATAAAATCAATTTAATTGTCTTTAATCCTGGCTTCAAAATCGGAATGTCCAAAACATTGACCTCTTAAAACAATACCGGACTGATCGCTTCTATTAAAAGTTTAATGAAAATATAAAGCCACAGAGCGGAGGGGACAGTTAATCTCCATTGTTCACTTCCTGTCTAAACCAATACAGTCCAAAATTTCAGTTCTAACTTAGTTTTTTGTACGTTTGTTATTGCTATGCGACCCGTTTTTTTATTTATTATTTAATTCTTGCAAAAAAAAAAAAAGTATATTTTACTTATATATTTTTATATGTACTGTTAGGTATGTGCAATTGAGCATAACTCAAGAATTAGTGCTGCTTTTCTTGAAAGCGTGCGTTGCTTGCGATTTGGGTGAGTAGCCAATTGAAACAAGTGTTTTATTGCGTGTTCTACATGTAGCACGTGTTTCAATTGACTACTTACCCAAATCGCAAGCAAAGCAAGCAACGCACGCTTTCAAGAAAAGCTGTCCTTAGACATAAATCGAAAAACGGGCCGCACAGCGATAACAAGCATAAGAAACTTTAGAACTGAAAATTTGGTTTATATTGATTTAGACTGGAAGTTGATGATGAACGTCTATCATGACGAGTATTACGCCCTTGTGCTAAGCGTCTTTCAAACTACGGTGTCTTCAAAGTGACGTCAGTCAACCAATGAGGATTAAAGCGAGTGAATCCGCTACTTGTTATTTTATAAATTGGTTGCAGTGTTTCTGTTTCTTATTTGACTTACAAACCAGATGCTGTCGCAAAGAATCGGAGAAATACGTCAGCACAACACAGGGAGCGAGCAATTTTGCGGGTTAAATGTAATGTATGGTGTTTGCATCGCGTATATAGAAAGAAATCTAACCTAACTTTTTCATTCTGTTTATTTTTTCTGTACGAGTCGCAAATGAAGACCTGAATTGAGAAACATCCCAAGTCCACCGGAGTATATTTTTCAGGAGGAACGAAAAACAGTTCAAGGTCTTCGTATGTTATCCTATTCAGCGGACATTATTTATTTAGTATTAAGAAAGGATTCCTGTTGTAGGATTAGGATGTAATATTTATGCACGTGGATAGCCCTTGGAACATAGATACAGACGAACAGAAAAAAAAAAACGCAAATTCGATAAAAGTGGACTTGGGATGATTTTTAATTCAGGTCTTCAAATATAGCTGGACCATTATTTGGTGGTTTAGCATAATAATTTTGCCACTTCTATTAACCTGAAATCATGCTTAGAAGATTCAATGTTCAGCTCGAAGGTAAGGAATTCGAAAGAGTTAACAAATTTTCCCATTCTGTCTTCTACAGGGGAGGGAGGGGAAGAATATTTTACACTTCCTTTTTCCATAAATTACTAAAGTCATCAACGGAAGTTACTTCCTACTTCCTATAATTATATGTATTAGTCTTTCGTTGTTTTGTTTCCATAATTATTATGAAGTAGTCAAGGTTCGTCATAATAAGTTATATTTTCTTATCATCTTTCAGAAAACTAACATTATTTTCCTACGTCGTTGTTTCGAAGGTTAGAAGAATTAAAAAACACAACTAAGTAAATGTTCTTAGTTTTAAAGGATAAAGAGGTCGACACACATGTATTTAGTTCATTACCACTGTGAAACATCAACATAGAACAGTAATGGCTGTATTTGGAAGGTTCTTTTCTTTGTGTCATTGAGTTTTATCTACCTAATTGTATGGTAATGACATTGCCAAAACGTCTTTAGTACTCTAGGTCATGGTGAAGAAATGAAACAACGCTTTTTTTTAACGAAAAAAGAAGACGAAAACATGATTTGTAATGCAAAATGGAAAAGAATCGTCCACGTTATGACGTCATCAAGGTTCTTTGACACTGAACGCTATAAAGGAAAGGAAAGAAAAGAAAAGAAAGAATGGTAAACAGAGAATTAAACAAATGTG
>JAGDQP010042394.1:0-12787 GCA_022664845.1 Lepisma saccharinum | reverse complement strand
TTTTTTTTTTGTCGTACTGTTTAAAGGGCTACACCCTTTCTTCGGTTTTTGGTCTTGTGTAACTGTTCAGGTAATTGTATATGTTTATTGGTCTATGAGCTGTATTCATATTTTTATTGTATGTGCATTTTCTCTGTGAGATGTTCGTAGTATTTAGTTTATTCTTGCATGCACTTGGTGTTTAATGATGTTTTCTTCCCCCTCTCTCTCTCTCTGATGCTTCAGAATTATATAATAGGTGAAAGTGCTGTGCAGTGCTCCGACGCCATATATTTTGGAGGTATGTTTATGTATTATGGCATTTAATCTTCAGGTTTCGTGGCGATACGGGTGCCATGAATGCATTATGTCGTCACTTACTTTACAGGGTTATTGTGCTTGTGATGGGTAAAAGTCCCGTGAAAGTTCTTGTGGTCTATATATGGCGAAAATGTCTTTGTCTGGGTGGTTAGGTGCTAGCGTTAGACAATACAACGTGATTAGATAGTCGAATGCTGTATTGTGGTAGACTGCCGGTGAATCATTTTGTGCGTCCTGTTGGAAGATGTCGAGAATAATTGGGTGGTTCTCTGTTATGTGCTTCAGTATATATTTCGTACGGATTTTCTCGAAATGTTGCCTTATGTGTGGGAAGTCGATGAGTTCATAGAGCAGTCTTGTGGGGCTTGGTAGTTTTATTCGATATGCGAGACTTAGTGCATGCCGTTCCATTATGGCCAGTTTTTCATAGAATTTTATCGGAGCTGATAGCCAGGCAATATGTCCGTGGCTGAGCGTTGGTCTCATGGATACTTTGTAAGTATTGATCAGCGTATGTGGCTTTAATCCCCATGTTGTTCCTACTAGACGTTTCAGTAAATTAAGTCGGCTTTTTGCTTTAGTTACGATATGGCTTAGTTGGGGTGTCCATGTGAGTTTGGTATCGAATATCACTCCAAGGTTTTTTTACTGTTTTTGATGGTTTGATCGGTACGCCATGTACTGTACTATTAAGTTTTCGTGGGTTGCGCTGTGTTCGTGATCTACTCTTTGGTGGTAGAAATCCAACGGTTTGTGTTTTCCCACTGTTTATTGTGAGTTTCCAGGTTCTGCGCCATTTGCTGAAGCTATCTATTGTGTTTTGTAGTAGTCTGTTGATACCTTGTATGGTTGGGACCAAAGCCAGGAAGGCTGTGTCGTCGGCAAATTTGAATGTTTGTATATTATTAGGAATTTCAGGTAAATCGGCTACATATAGTAGGTATAATAGTGGAGAAAGTGATGGGCCTTGTGGTACGCCAGATTTTAGTAAGATTGGGTGTGAGAGTGATTCTTTGATGGATATATATGACATACGATTTGTGACGAAGGAATGAATGCAGCGTATATAGCACTCTGGTAGCAGAAATGAGTGTAGTTTGTGTAATAGGCCTGCGTGCCACACTTTATCAAAAGCTTTTTCCAAATCGAACGTAAGTAAGCATGAAGGTAGTGATTTATTGAATTGGCTGGATATTGCTGTTGTTAGTCGTAGTAGTTGGTCTGAAATACTATAGTTAGGTCTGAATCCAGCTTGCGATATAGGTAGTACATTATTTTCATTTAGATGTTCATGTAGTCTGTTGACAATTATCTTCTCCAGTATTTTACTTAATGTGGTGCTGAGTTGTATGGGACGATATGAGGTGATTTCGCTAGTTGGTTTGTTAGGTTTTGGAAAAAGCAGAACTTTTGAGTATTTCCAGTCTATGGGGAAATATCCTGTCCTCAGTATGAATGTATATATTGCTGCTAAAATTGTGATAAAAGTCTGTGGTGCTTCCTTGATTAGTTTTTATGTTATTGTGTCAAATCCAGGGGCTCTATTTCGTTTCCTGCCAAGCACTTGATATATTTCTACCATTGTTATAGGTCTTGTAAATGGGTTGTTTGGAGGTAGTCTATGGATTATGTTTGCTCGGAGTGTTTCAGAGTTTGGATCGGAGTACTTTCTGATCAGATTTCCTACACGAATTGACATATAACATTCGGGCAACGGTGTGAATATATCTTGAAAATTGTTGGCAAAGGTATTTGCTTTGTCGATATCGGTCTGTGGGCTTTGATTATCTACTATTATTGGATATTGAGTTCGTTGTGTTTTGCCTGTTAATCTATGGAAGGTTTTCCAGTATTTGGTTGGGTGTGATGTTTCGCTTAGTGAGTTACAGACTTTAATCCATTGCCTAGTTTTATATGCTTTTAGATAGTAATTAGTCATTCTTAGGTATGCACTGTGTAGTCGTAGTGCTTCTAAGTTATGAGTACGTGTATATTCACGGTGTGCTCTTCTGGGTGCAGCTATTAGGTTTAAATATTGAGGTGGTAGTTTCGGTTTATGAGGTGTGATAGTGGTTGTCGAAATATGTGTTTCAGCTGCTGATTTTAGTGCCTGAGTTACAATGTCTACAGTTTCGTCGAGCGATTCTGGTGTGGTTGGTTCCTCTATGGTTTGTAGTTTGTTCTCTATGGTTTCTCTGTAATCGTCCCATTTAGCGTCTGTGTATCGATATATTTTAAGTGTATTTTGAGTCTGTTGTATAGCTCCTGGAAACTCGATTTGTAATTTGATTAGTACATGATCACTTCCTATTGAGTCGAGCACATCTATTGTCGAATATGGGATGAGAGTCTGTGAGATGATTACTGCATCTGGTGTAGTTTGACTAACTGGCCTAGTAGGTTTTGGTAGTATGATAAATTCTCCATGTGTGTTTGTTTCTATATCGTCGAGAAATTTGGATTTTGTTCGTTTACTGCAACTATGGAAGTTGATGTCCGCCATTATGATAAAGTGTCTATATTTGTCGGAGATGTAGCGTATGAATTCTATTGGTAGTGGCTTGCCTGGTCTAACGTAGATCGTAGCGAATGCTATTGTTCTGTGCTTTAGATATATTAGCGTCACATTATGTTCTGGAAGGTTTAGGTTTGTTGGCAGTTCTATTATTCGGTGGGGTATATTTGGCTTAAATGCAACTGCTGTTCCTCCCTTTGCTCGTAGGCAGTATCTGGGGCCATCGTGGCGGTGCATGATGTAGCCCTTGATCGTAGGTTTGTCTTTGGGTGTGAGAAAAGTTTCATTCAGTGCGAAGGCTGTGGCTTTTTCTTCCAGTAACAAATGTTCGAATAGTACTTTGTGTGTTTGAAGTGACTGTATGTTCAGAAAGATGAACATATATAATGTTGTCATGATGTAGTGTCCCGTATTAGTTTTCATTTTCTAGTGTTAGTATGTTGAAATGTACATGTGGCCCTGAGTATGTGGTCTGTATTTGAATCTTGAACAGTACTTTGGCTTCAAGGCTGATTTGTTGGATTATGTGGTTTCTTTCGAATGGATGAATATTTTGTAGAGTTATTGCAGTGAATCTTAATAGATCTTCGACGGTGATTGGTTGACACAATGAGTTGTTCGGTGGAGTAGGTGCATCATTAATTCGTAGAGGTACTGTCAATTCTGGGTGTTCTCGTTCAGGTGGAGATTTCTTTTGGCATTTGTAACTGTAGGATGGATGGGTTTCCCCGCATGTTGTACATTTAGGTGGTTGTGCTAAGTTTGGGCAATTAGTTGTATTGTGCTTGCTGGAACAGTGTCCGCATTTTGGAGTCTCTTTGCATTCAAGAGTAGGATGTTCACTGTACGTTTGACATCGTTCGCACCTTACTGATAGCGGAGGAGCTGAGCGGGATGGTTCCACTCGATGTCTCTTACAGTATATGTAAACGGTGTCAGTTATAATTTGATCGATAGTGTCTTTGCTATTCGTTAGCACTCTTATTAGGTAAGATGACGTACCTTGTTTTGTACGAATTCGAAGAAATATCTCGATGGTATGCCTTTCTAGCCTTAGTTCGTCTAGGATTTCTTCTTCTGTGTAGTCTGGAGGAACCCCCTTTATGACCACAGATAGGATTGGTTGCCTCCTTGGAGGCTGCGGTTGTTTTGTGGCTCTTGGAGATAGTGGCATGATGTTGGCCCCTTTTCCAAATATTTCGTATGACACCTTGTTTCGAATATTGATAGCCATGTCAGGATCAATTGATATTATTATGATCCCGTTGCGGGTAAAGACTATGTCGGAAATTTCGTGCCGTGATAAGTATTTGAAAAGTTGTAATGCGATCAGTTCAAATGTTGTGCCAAAACTAAAATAATTTTAAATACTTTATTTGAACATTCTACAAAGTTTCTCACTTCAAATTTCAGAGCAGAAAAGTAGTATCATCTGCCGACCACCTTCCACAACTCGGAAAGTACATACCTGTATATGCATGCGGCAACACATTTGCACTTAATAAATATTTGCAACTCTTCTCTTGCATAGACAATTACTTCGCTGTTCATAAATAGAATTAAGCAATATTTCACATGTAATATATATAATAATGTAATATTCAACACAATTTAATTCACATGCATTAATGATGTACCATGGCAAGACTACTGTTGGTTGAGTCAGTTAGCTATTAAACAATATCAGATCCTGTTTGAAAGTTTTGGTAAGAATTTGTCTAAGGAAGAAATTGATTACTGAAACCTGTAAGTGGAGTGAAGGCAGCTCTTGAAGCTCAAATAACATTGATGCTTTAAGGTTCTGTCCATTTACAAGTTGTGATGTACAGAAGAAAAATCTTCCTATTCCTACAAATTTAACCTTACCGAAAAACGGAGGAGTTTTGATTAACAGAATCTTGAAAAATATATCCATTTACTGTAACCGATCTGATATGTAGTAACAGCGAACTTAGCTAACTCATTGTACGAGGGCAAAGAACGTTCACGCTGAAGATTTCAAGATTATATACAGATTTTGCAAAATAGATAAGTTCTATATGATTTTCAAGCATCTTTGTAGTGTTTGCTTGTCTTTTTGTGCATATTTACCTATTATGAGGGGATATTTAAACAGATTTTACATTATAATTAAATGTATAATTTAGCGATTAAGTCGAAATAAACATACGAAATCAGTATGTTTTTTTTGAATATATTCTTAAAGAATTATAGAACTAAGATCTTTTACTACCATGCACAATTCCTAGACAGAGAATGTACATGAGTGAATTTGTAATATGTACCAATGTAAATGACAAAAAAAATCCTGTATTCGACAATGATAATTAAAATTCATTTTGACTGACAAGGGAACCTTACGAACCAAGTTCCGGGGATTTTCGCCGGACTGGTTCCAAAAGAGAGGGGACAGGGTAGGAAGTCAGAATGTGAGATTATTTGTTTCGGAGCAGGAGTGTGAGGGGTAGGAGAACGGGTTAAGGGTGAACTGGTGCCTCGGTCCAATAAAACTGTACCCGTTTCCTTTTGCCAGTTTCTCATAAACGAAAGCAGAGAATGAAGTGTAACTTACCATGATTATAGGTAATGCTGTTCTACACTAGAAGCGACTAGTGTGAAGCACCGTCAGTGTTGCCAGCTGTATACATTTGCAGTGTTGCCAGAATATTAAAAGTCCGAAAATATCGGTGAAGGCAGGGACTATAACGATGTAGTCGACGTCATTTACTGACAAAGTATAGTTTATTCTAGTACTGTGTACTGCTTAAGCCAATACCATTTTGATTTCAGTGGTAATCAGCGAAATCACGAGGAATCCTGAAATAGTCATCAGGAAATTCGAGTTAAGTGCAATTTATATGCATACTGTCAATGAGTAGATGATTCAGACTAAACGTGTTGTTACAATGAGCACATCTCATGAATGACAAAGCACTGCACTGATCTAATGAACAAACTTCAGAGCCAACAGTGTCACAGCAGTACTGCATCGGCGTCCTGAATGGTTCCGGTTCTTCGTCCAGATATCCTGACTTGTACCATGGATAGTTGATCATGTTTCGAAACATTGGGGGCGAAAACTGATAATGAGTGAAGGATAGGAGACGAATGAAGTTGTCCCGATGCCAGATGTTGAACTCTTCCGTCGCGATAATGGCATCAGTCACGAACTTAACAAACGCTTTATATGGGCGGAAGAAATAGATGTCCAGTGGCTGAATGAGTCCTGTGCATCCTGGTGGAATCAAATGCCATTCAAATTCACTAATGCTTTCTGGAAATGTTGATTTGATTAACACTTAATCAGTTTTTGCTGACCACGAATCAAGAAGTAGAAGCATGGGTTCCTCGTATAAAGTAGACACACTTGGCCAGAATACATTGGTCAGCATTATCTTTTGATCTTCTTTTTTCATGTTAGCAGAACCAGAAGCATAAGACATAATATTTGATGGATCAGCTGGTTTGCTTTGAGGAAATTTTCGGCTGTATTCTGCACAAAGCATATACATCGGCGAATGTAGATCTCCGTCCATTGAGATTACAGGCATTATCATGTATGTGTGCGTCGTTGCTGAAGTAGATCCTACAGTTGCATATACTCGTTTAATGCCTACTGGTCGAAGTGTTCATCCTGAATGCATTTCTTTCTCGAAACGACTTTGATCTGTGTTCAGGATCTGTTTGGGAATCAAATGTCATTCGATGAACAAGGATTTCATTTTTCTGACGAATTCATCTGATTTCCGCTGTATTTCCTCCTCTTTTGAGGCGCAGGTCTTTGACACTTTATTAGTAATTGTTCGCGAGACGATCCTGTTTTCTTTTCTTAAACTTGTAAATCCATGAATCTGATGCCTTGAAATTCAGTTTATCATCTGGAGCAACCTGGCGTTTGTTTAGCAATGCCCACTGTCTGATTGTTCTGTCGTGAATTATGGCATGACGTGCAGACATTTCTTTGAAGTGCTCAAACATTCTGGGGGTTTTATAGTACTCATCTTCACGCGTGATGTCATCTTTTCTCGCGATCGTTCATAGTTCTGCAGCACGACAATCGATTTGATCTTTGAAAACTTGGATCGAACAGATGCCAGAGATCTTCTCTTTCCTCCAACTCTGTTTGTCCAGTACTGGAATGCCCGTTCTTTGTATTCTTCTGACAGTTCGCTGACTCCTTTCTTCTTTCTTTCCGGTGACGGAACATACGATGAGTTACTGCCTTGAGATGGCGGTGTTTCTTCTTCATCCGACATTTCCGGCACATGTTGCGTTGATATGGCTTGAGTTGTCATGTCGATATCCTCATCACCATATTCACGATCAGTTGAGTCAACATCCAGGTCTGAAGCGTCCTCATATGTCAGAGATTCATACCGCTCAACGATCACTCGTTCATCCAATAACTCGGTGCATATCTGGTCGAACATTTGCCGATCTGCAGTGGATGGTGCGTCATCAAATTTGCAAAATTTCTAAACCAGCAGGCGAATGACCACTTTCGTATTCATCCTGAAACGACAAATAAAAGAGAACATTAGAATTCCTATATAAATGAACAACAGGTTTATCAGCACTCCACAAATATTGTAATATTTCATCTCATAAATATTTTTATAGACATAGAAAAGGAAAGGTGAAAACAAGAAAGTAGGAAAGAACTTCGTTTTAGCGTACGTGTCCACTGCAAACGGAAAGAGAGAAGAGTGGAGAGCGAGTGCCTATAACAATGGACTCAACAGCATTTGATGACCAATTGTCATATATTTTCAACTAATATCTTGATTTCATTTGTAATTCGCATCATTGCTGTTTTGTGTTATTTTGCTTTCTTTTTATGCTTATTACAATAGTATTGGCGTAGTGGTACACAGCACTAGAAGATACTATACTTTGTCAGTAAATGACGTTGACTTCATCGTTATAGTCCCTGCCTTCACCGATATTTTCGGACTTTTAATATTCTGGCAACACTGCGATTGTCTACAGCTGGCAACACTGACGGTTCTTCACCCTAGTCGCTTCTAGTGTAGAACAACATTACCTATAATCATGGTAAGTTACACTTCATTCTCTGCTTTCGTTTATGAGAAACTGGCAAAAGAAAACGAGTACAGTTTTACTGGACCGAAGCACTAGTTCACCCTTAACCCGTTCTCCTGCCCCTCACACTCCTGCTCCGAAAAAATAATCTCACATTCTGACTTCCTACCCTGTCCGCTCTCTTTTGGAACCAGTCCGGCGAAAATCCCCGGAACTTGGTTCGTAAGGTT
The DNA here is from genome assembly GCA_022664845.1 of Lepisma saccharinum. Lineage (NCBI taxonomy): Eukaryota > Metazoa > Arthropoda > Insecta > Zygentoma > Lepismatidae > Lepisma > Lepisma saccharinum. Next base: position 4,699 of record JAGDQP010042394.1, on the reverse strand, counting down.
CCCTTGTGAGTCAACAGATGACACTGTAAGTAGATTAAAATTAATTCACGAAAAATTTAGGAAATCTGCTTGGAAAGTTATAATTGAGTTGAGTTTTGTAAGAGTGTATAGAACTATGCGGTAGTAAGATTTAGATTCTAATTACAGGGGACAATTTCCTCATTAGATAACCTAGAACTTGTTAATACAAATATCCTAGTGACAAACACAAGCTCAAATAATTTCGTAGAAAATAGTATATTCATGAAGAGGTGGAAATAACCGTTAACATTATTTTTTGTATAGAGCTGGATGGAAAATTCATTTTAATTTTCGTACTTCAGCTCGCAAAGGTATTAAAGCAGCAATAAGATAGAACAATGATCTGATGAGTGAGAATGATGTATTAAGACCTTTGCTTCGTTTTCAAGTGCTTCTGAATGAATATAAAGATCAGATAAATAATTATCCAGATACACAGTTGTTTTTATAGAAGTGTACTTCACTTCGGAAGAAGAAATTCAGCCGTAGGACAAACGTAAGATATTTTAGAAATTTAACATCGGCAATATAATTGCTTGAAATGGAACGTATCTTGAAATTACATACGCTCTGTTATTTTCCCGTAACTTCATATCATTAGCAATTTTCAGCTCTCTGTAAAGAGTTTTCAAACCACTTCTATTTCTAATGTCTCTCTTAAGAGAGGAACCTTTCCCAAAATATGAAAAGAGAAACTTATTTCTTTTATTCCTATAAATGAACAATACTATCCTGTTATATATAAAAGGCTTTAGCATAGAAACAGTACTCTAAATTTTAAACAGTATTCAACGTATTCATATTGCTAATTCCATTGCAAAATACTAGATCGCACTATTAATAATATCAAAAAAATATTGTGTGACGATTCTAGTGTGTCTTGATCTAAGTAAAGCTTTTGATTTCATGCATCATAAGCCACTCTTAGTTAAACTTAAATAATATGGTTTTATCCACTGTTATAATGATTTCAATCTTAAGTTTTTAACAGTCCATAACTCATAAGTTCAGCGAGATATTTCTAATATATCAAAATCACTTCCAATAAATACTGGGGTTTCACAGGTGTTAATAATAGGATCGTTGTTACTTGCAGTTACCCTATAGAGTTATAAAACTCTCAAAATAATACACTAGATTTATATATGATTTTATATGTAATGCTTCAACAAATCTGCATTTCTCTTCAAATATATTCATTACTTACGAGACGACGATGGATCAGGTGACAATGCGTCGGATTAGCATTCAGAATGCCCTGGGTTCGACACCAGTGACCGCAGTTCTGGCAAATACAATTCAAATATATTAACCAAATTAGAATGTTACACGTTGTCCATACATGTTCTAGTGCTTTCTACCCATTACTCTCATTAATATACCGTATGTAAGAGTAAATGACTATTTAGTATAACATTGTATTTGTACAAGTGATGGAAACGAAAAAAAAAATACTGGATTATCCGGTAATGAACACACATTAATGGACCTACTTTTTAACTCAAAGTTATTTAAATAATATGAATCCTAAACAAGATAGTATGTTTAATGCTGTTGTTCGATTACCGTTACCGTTTTATAGAATTTCACTGGTTGATTATTCAAGGTCCTGGGCTCAAAACCAGCGGTGACAGCCCTGGTATATTTTAACGGGTTTCCCCTCAGTCATACCCAGCAAATGCCCTGATGTTCCTGTGCATTTCGTCCCCCATTTCCTTTCTCCTACCTTATCCTAGCATGAGCAATAGATTTCTTGTGACCATAAAAATGCTAATTCTAAATATGTTTTATTTATTTAATGTACTTAACCCAGATACAGCAAATGGTTACCATTTTACACTACCAAGTAACGTAGAGAAATACAAAAAGTAAACAACAAAAGACAAGAACTATAACTGAACAAAGACCAATACAATAGAAGTGATATTAAGATAAGAATATTAAACAAAGTTTCATAAAGTTAGTTTTGGGAAGGTAAGAATGATGAGGAGGGTTGATCAATGAGTGATAAAGTACTGGAAGTCCGATTACCAATGATTTCTCTTCTAAAAATAACCTTGAAGTTTTGATGTAAAAGTAGTCATTATACTCGCTAATAGCTCTTGGAACACGTACTTTTTAAAATGGGAGAAGATCATTTGTGCAGACATTACCGTTCATTATGTTATAAAGAAATCTTAGATCGGAAAGTTTACGATGAGTAGGGAGGTTACTTAGTTGAAGGTTAAAAAGAATATCAGCTTAGAATAGGTGAGCTAAAAGAAAGGCATCTATTATTGACTATACGTATAAATAAATTCATGATTTTATCCAACCTGAAGAAATTTTTGTTACTTCCCACGGGGTCACTTAGGATAGGGGAGAAATAAACAATAATCGGCAAAACACAGCTTAAAAATACGCCGTAAGTTTAAGCATGTTAGTGATATCAGTGAACCTATGTATCAGAACTAGGGTTTTCATTCCTTTCGGAATGAGCCAGTCACCTTTAATAAAATGAAACCCAAAAGTTTGCTGACAAATTTATGGTCATTTAAAGTAAATAATAATTCCCAAGTGGAAATAAAATAACTACAAGTTTTAGAATTTCGCCCTCGGGTGGCCGAGAGGTTAGTGCGCTTGTTTTCTGTGCATGTGGTCATGGGTTCAATGAGCGCTGAGGACTATTAAACTAAATGATTCGGAATCCAAATTACCAAGTCTGTAAGTCTCGTCCCTAGAATATCACTAGCTAGCTTAGGACGTTAATAAGAACTCAACCAATCAGGGAGGTTTGATTTCAACACAGTAATGAATAGTGAGTGTCTAAAACAAGACACTAACTGACTGTGCCGTACCGATAAGGAGAACCTGCTACTTTGCATAGCATATAAAAGTTAGTTTCACACTTCAAATCTCATGTTTAGTAATTATAATTCCACAAAATTCACTTTTTACAGTGACTGCCTTAGGGATGCGACAGTTGCTCCCTAATAAATTCAGATTATTAACATTTATCTCGCCAAAATTCATGAGCAAAAATGCTCGAAACTTCACTTTCCAATCCGTCATTTACTCTGACTGACTGACTGACTAATGGAATTTGTATTAAAGTATTACCTTCAAGTACATTTTTCTCACTTTTCCTTAGCTAATATACTCTATATATCTATTATATCTTGTTCGTTTTAGCTACTCAGAAAGAAATTTAGCGATGAATAAAAATGTGTTAGTTTTTAAGTATTATAATGCAGAAGATAAATAATTCTGTAAAAATAAATTATTTGTCAGCACTGTTTGTACAATCTTCCTATGACAAAGATTGTAATAAAAAAATGAAATTGTTTTTTACCTTCCCTACACTTTACAGAAAACGTAGTCATCAGATTAGCTTAGAAGAAAGGTTTTGTTTTCATAATACTATTCGGACTAGTAAAAATACATTTCTAATGCTCTACTGCCTTTTCAGAAATCATTTCCCTAAAATCATCCATGTTAAAACTTTTTCTCAAAAGCTAAATATCCCATCTTTGTTCTGCTCATTTTATCTTTGCGTTTTTTATGTGTTTTATTTTAGTACATTTTCAAACATCTGTATTATAGTATCCATAAAATGTAGCAAGAAATTTGATTTTATACACACACATAATTTTACTTTCTTATTTTCAGATCATAATTAGTTGTGTAAGTTCTCAACACATTTGTAAACATGTTTATCAGATGGCAGCATTAGATTAGTGTTTTGCAAGAAAGTATACCTAGCACACAAACAAGAAAACCTAATGTTTCAAATGTCGAAACATTCAAAGTATGGGATTAACTAGCACAAACCTCAAGCCCAACTTCTTTTCTCTGTTAAAGAGTCGTCACGTAAGAATTGTTTAATTCTCTCTAGCCGAAAATCGAAAATAAACTTTTTATTGGAAATGTGCTCCATGTTCCGTATATTTTCAATATCCAGGTAGATCTCCTATCAATTCCTGCAGAAAGTGTGAATACCAGAGGATTGTTTTATTTTATATCGGCTTAAGTTACACAAAAAATTACTAGTGACTGTAGTGTTATTCTATGTCATTGTACTTTTGTGTTTGTGTAACTTTTGATTTATTCTATGTTCTTATCTTAAGAGATTTGCTCTACATGTAACGTGATAGATTGCTGCCACCAGTAGATTTTACAGAACATGTTTCTGAGAGGAACTGCTTTGAATTTTTTTATTCTAAACTCAAGTATGACGCTAATAAGCGATGGTTTTATTGTTACTGTTTTTGTGAAACAAAGCATGCCCCCTTTAAGTGAAGTGCTTTGTAGATTATTAGGATAATGAAATTTTCAAATACTGTGACCAGATAATCTGTTTCCTTATAGATCGTTCAAATGAAGCTGATGATAATGAAATGGACTTCAATACCACTGTTAGCTTAAGACACACTAGATGACATCAATGTTGACCCTGACTGTGTCCAAAGTAGTAGAAACGATGTAGATGAACAGTCTACTGAATCTCTAACAACAGCCAGATTATGGCATCATGTGTGCTTGTTTGAGAAAATCTGACGTTCCTTTCAAGATAGGTAGAACGCAAATATGCCTAGACTAACGCAGTTTCTGAGAGTGGTGGTTTAAAGCCTTAAATCTCAGATCTTTTCCTTCCACCAAGACTGATAAAAATGTTGCCTATTTACAACTCAGTATTGAA
>JAGDQP010042393.1:0-10547 GCA_022664845.1 Lepisma saccharinum | reverse complement strand
TTCAAAGGAATGGAAAACCTGAATAATACTTCCGATTTACACACACAAAAAAAAAACGATAAATCGAACTGTAATAATTACCGTGGAATCTCGTTACTTCTAACCTGTTACAACGTATTAAGTAATATTCTGTTCACACGCCTATGTGTATACGTAGATGAAATAATTGGAGATCACCAATGTGGATTTAGAAGAAATAGATCCACGTTGGACCATATTTTCGCCTTGACACAAATTTTGGAGAAGAAATTTGAATACAATGGGACGGTTTCCCAGATATTCATTGATTTTAAGAAAGCATATTATTCCATCAAAAAGGAAAAGTTATACAGTATCCTGATACGATTTGGAATTTTGAAAAAAAAAAAAAAAAGGTTTAACTAGTGAAGATGTGTCTCAACGGCTTCATAAGCAGAGTACGGATAGGTAATAATATGTCAAATAGTTTCAAGATTCGTGACGGATTGAAAGAAGGCAATGCCTTGTCACCACTACTGTTTAACTTTGCGTTAGAATATGCGATTTTAAAAATTAAATCAGACAAAAAGGGGCTATCAACGAATGGTTTGAATCAACTGTTTGTATACGCGGATGATGTAGATTGAATAGGGGACGATACAGATGCACTACAAAGAAACACCGATGTCTTAGTAGAAGCGTGCGATGAGATAGGTCTACAGGTATACATAAAACAAAATACATGATAACAAGCCAAAACACACTGAATGAAGGAAATAAAAACATAATTAGGGATGAGATCATAGAGAAAGTAAACAAATTTAAGTACTTGGGAGCATACGTAACAAGCAAAAATGAGATCACGGAAGAAGTTAAAAGTTGCTTAGTATCGGGGAACGCATGTTTCTATTCAGTCCAAAAACTTTTAACATCGCGATTAATATCAAGAAAACTGAAATTGAAAATATACAGAACGGTTATTCTGCCGGTAATACTTTACGGTTGCGAAAATTTTAGTACGACCCTAGCAGATGAATATAAATTACATGTATTTGAAAATAAGGTTTTATGAAATATATAGGGGTCGAAACGAGACTAGATGACTGGAGAGTGGAGGAGATTGCATAATGAAGAACTCCACGGACTGTACGATTCACCAGATGTTGTAAAAATAATGAAATCGCGACGACTAAGGTGGGCAGGCCATGTAGCTCGGATTGGGGAAAACGAATATTATATTTTATCCTGGTTGGAAGGATGCCATTCGAAAGACAAGACGTCGTTAGGAGGACAATATTAGAAGAGATCTTCGAGAAATAGGTGTTCGTGATGGAAACTGGCTCGATATTGCCCAGGATAGATTCCAATTGCGAACGTTTGTTACTGCGGCGATGAACTAGCGAGTTCCATAAGCCATAGAGTTAGTTAATAATGATTAATGAAATAGTTAAAATATTTACTCCTGTTACATATATATATGGGCAACGCCCTAGCCGAGCTGGTCTACCGGTTCCCGTAAGATCACCGAAATCAAGCAGCTCTGGGTCTGGTCAGAGCTTGGAAGGGTGACCGTTGCAATACTCCAGATGGTGTTGCCTGTGCGGCGTCCACCCAGCGTCGTGAGGCCAATGGGGGAGCTACCTGAATAAAGAGGTAGCGGTCACAGTTGAGAGTTTCGACTCTCCTCTCCCAACACGTCTGGTCAGCGTTGGAGCAGTAGACCACATCCGGGAGAAGCCTCATCCAGTAGTGGATTGAATATGGCTGTGAATTATATATATAAGAAAGAAAAAGCCATGAAGGCGGGCCACGGAAGGCCCACCTTCGACCCTCGTGAGTACCATCCCGGCATATATATACATGTATATATATATATATACATATATATATACATATATATATACATATATATAATAATAATAATAATAAATCACAGCCATATTCAATTCACTAGTGGATGAGGCCTCTCCCCGAACGGAGGAGTTGGTCTACTGCTCCCACGCTGACCAGACGGGTTGGGAGAGGAGAGCCGAAGCTCTCACTGTGATCGCTACCTCTTTATTCAGGTAGCTCCCCAATTGGCCTCACGACGCTGGGTGGACGCCGCACAGGCAACACCGTCCAAGCACTGACCAGACCCAGAGCTTACATATATATATATGTAAGATTTTATTTTAACCACCTCTGACAAAATATTCTTGGATGATGGTTATTCTCTCCGCTTGGGCCAATAAAAAGTATAAAAGTATTTAACCAACTCTAAATCTCTCGTGAGCAGGAACTGTAACGAGATAAACTGAATTCACACTGTAAACAACAGGTTTTCTACTATTCTATAACGTAAACTTGTTTAATTTTGCTAAAGTGACGGAAAGGCATTAAAATCAAATAAGATCACCTCGGGGTATATATCATTTTTCCGTATTTTCTCTAAAATTGAGGGTTTTTTTTTCAGACCTGTAAATCTTCAATATTTTAAAATGAAAGGTTTCTGCCGCTAGAATAGTTGGCAAGAAAATTATTCAGTCTATAAAATACTGGATTAAACAGACCTATACGAACGAGCTGTCAGGGACAGAATATTCAATATAACAAACGACGAAACTGTGTTTAGCTCGTGACTTAGAGAAGGAAAACTTGACCGGCGGAAAAAGAGCTACCTACTTTTTTTTTGTGTTACTTCGTAAATTTTTTTCCCTACAATTTTGGACCCCTTAAAATATAAACGAATATTTAAATGTTCGTTGTTGTTAGAAATATTTAATTAGAAAAATAACTTCCTTATTGGAACATCCTTTGACAAAATTAATTGCGTTATGGAACTTTTCTCAGCCTGAACCAAAGATTCTTAAATCTATTAAATTACGAAAAAAAAAATCCAATTAAAGGGTGCTAATGAGATAAATTGACTTCTTAAACAGAAATGTTTGCATCTTTTTAGTGTAAACAACTTTAATTCAATAAATGCAAACTAGAAAACTATAATGTGTGCGAAATGTTGCATTTTAGTAACAAGGGAACAATTTCGTCTATAAAACTAATTATTTGCCTCGCGGAAATAAAACACATTTCCTGTAGTTCTTTTCCCTAAAATTTCGAATTTCTGTTTCCAGGCTTGTACCTTACTAGTTTGAGGATACGTAAGAATATTTATGAATCTGTGAATGCTGTGAGTCTTTAGTAGAGATGTAAAATTTCTGAAAAAAAAAAAAAAAAAAAAAAAAACCGAACGGCGCAAAAACAACAAAAAATATTTTTAATTTTTTCTTGTTACTTTGAAAAAGATATATACTTTGGTCAGTTTGGGGCAGCTAACATTATTGGATAATTAATAAATATTTAAAATGTTACTTTTGGGAACAATTATACAGTTAGAATTAAACTATATGTAATGGAAACTCGAAGAAACAAAATTGAGTTCTATCAATGCAGGCTTTCAAACAATGTCGTATACTACGTTGCAATGGAAAAACGTAACGCAGCGGAAAACTTTTCAACTATATAGTTTACGTAAAGCCAAGAATATGCCTGTTTTATGTAAGTAAATACTATATTATAAATATAGTAAACCTGTTCCAACTCTGAAATGTTTCTGGGATGGAAGCTACTACCCTAATAGTATCCGATATCCATGGGACGTTCTGAACAGGTCCCATTGATGTCACAATGTCGCACGGGATATTGGGACATACCCGGAATATCCGTAGGAAATCCTACCTGGATAATCCCGGCTTTGTGAGTAGAGAAATATTCTGGGGATATCCTGGTAGGATGATCCCGAATGTGGTCGTGTTGCGATATCCTGATAATATCCTAAGGCAATATGTAACGCTTGCTAACAGTCAATTGTTTCACGCAAGCACGCTTTGCGTTTGGCAAATGTTTACTGCCTGTTTGTATGATTATTGTACTGTTTATTGCACCACTACTTCGAACTAACATAATTGAGCTACTACGCATAGTTTAGAGGTAAGCATATGTCAGTTCATATTGTTAAGTGCATGCAGATGTTTTAAGATAGCTAGGATATTGTGTATTTATTAATTTCACGTAAGTGGGCGCGCCAAGCTGTAACTGTCATTACCTTATGTCTTTGTGATGAACATGCTTCGGGCTTACCTCACATTAAATGAGGGGGAATAAGTTGAAGTAAAAGCGAGAACATTTTGTTGTTACAACCTACACGGAAAAGTCAAGACACCTGCCGCGCCCAGCATTTTTGACGTTGGGGGTATGTACACTTTGCTGAATTGCGTAGTATAAAAAATCCAATCTGAATGTGATTTTAGTTTAAAGTGGTTGGCTCAGGCCGAATGGATGATGATAGATCGATATTTCAGCAGGTGATGGAAACTTAAGGGAAGAGGATTAGAAAGGAAAATGTAATACTTGGTAGTCATTTAACATGCACCTGCAGAGCAAGAGTGTAGATAACTAGTCCACCCTAAGCTAATACACAAAGAACGTTTCATTTATGACTGCCGATGAACAAGAAGGTTGTAAAAGCCAGTGTGTAGGTAGCCGGTGAGAAATTTGCTAAGTTCGAAATATCTCACAATGTGATTATTACGAACCACCATGCAATTCGCATTCGGAAGGTCGTGGATTCGTGCCCACCGGTCACCCATCCTACTGCATGATGAGATTTTTCCAGGGGTTTCAGTCACACCAGGGAAACGCTTTGATGGTACCTAGACACAGGCTCTGGCTGAATATCTTGCAACACCTCCTGGGCTGAACCTGAGATGCCTAAAAGCCATAAATAAATTTAAAAAAAAAGCACTTCGCACATTTCAAATAGCTGGTTGGCATGTTTCGTTTGCCACGTTGTGCATGTAGTAAATTTATTTACTACTCTACAATGGAAAACCACCTAGAACTAATTATTCTAACTTAACTTAAAATCAGTATTAAATACCTACCCTTCCCTGTGCGAGTTTTCGGGGTGCAGATAGTGCAACTGGGCTTCAGAATTGTGAAACTCACGTCATTTGTTCGTTCATAAACCTTACTCTGCAAATTAATGCACTACGCACACAATTCATCTTAAGTTTTTTTTTACTTTCCACACACTACTATTACATACACTGCACAACCCCAATATTTTCGTTAGCTTTGTCTACGATTTATGTCAAACTATTTATTTTGCCATGAATATGAATGTTTTATCTTTCCATGCACCCACTATAGCCAGTTGGTAGTCTATGACAGGATAGAGGAGTCAGGTTAGATTTATTCATCATTACGTAGTCTTGCTGCTGCCATAGGCTGTTATACGTTGTTACTCCATTTACGCGACAATCAAATTGCACGACCGTGATAATTACGTTCACTTTGTCTCCGATTTATGGAAAATAATTTTGTCCCGAACATTATTTATGCACTCTTAAAAAACTTTATTTTTATATGGGTCAGTCTAGTAACTTTGGACTTCGGCCCGTCACGATTCGCCTTTAGCTGTTAAAATCTACACCCATGCCCTTTCCGGGACTCAAACACGTGACCTTCGAGCCGATGGCCTACCGACGCAGACCTCTTGGCCACCCGGCCGGCTATTTATGCACCCATTACAGCTTATAAGGTTAGCGTATGACCTAGAAAAGTCCGGTTATATAATTTTTTTTTTGTTAATATGGGTTAAATTATGTTATGCCTAATTTCTAACTTCTTGTGTAAAATTACTAGTGAAATTGTTGTTATTGGGTTCCCAGTTCCAGTTCACTGCTACAAATACAAGTGCTTCTACTCTGTGACATTACTTGTAACATTCAGTTCACTGGTTATCAGTAATGACGACTTTTGAACCCGTAACTAGTTTCTGCATTGTTCCGCAGCAGCTTACCATCTGGACCTTTTGGAATATTACGCAATTCTTCGATTGATATCAAGTGTTGTCTTTTTTATGAGTAAAGTGTTCCCAGTATATCACACCATGGATGTAATGTCAACGAAGATGGTACTTTGAGGTCAGTTTTCCTACAAATGTTTTTTTCTGTGTTCTGAATACGGTCAATAAAATGCTACTTCGAAATTCAATGCAGGATTATTTTCTGCAATTTATAATGCCTTCTTGTGGGTGGATAGAGGATGATGTTATTGTAGACAGGACTTAGATGAGTTTGGTGCAGTCTTTGTCCTTTCTTTTATTACTTAACTAAGATGGAAACATCCATTATAGTGCGGGGATGCCCTTGGTCTGAGTGACGGGAATGCCCTTCTTCGTGTTAGTCATTTTCAGGAGTCATAGTTGGATGATGTGCAATTCAACAACATCCAACTGACTCCTGAAAATGACTAACACGGAGACGGTGAAAGCCCATCACTCAGATCCAGGACATCCCAGCACCATAAAGGAAATTTACATCTTCGTTAAGTAATAAAAGGAAGGAGAAAGGCTGACCTCATCTTCCCCCTGGGGGATGTCCAGCTGGGCGATTTGTGATATCCATGTGACATCCCATAATATCCTCCGGACGTCCCATCACGAAGGGCACATGACGTTCCACGGACATTCCATGGAGGTCCCGCGGGACGTCCAATGGGATATGGCGTCCATGAAGCGAACATTCGGCCATCTGATCAACACGTATAGGACGTCCTGTGGATATCGTGGGATGTCGCATGGACGTCGCAAATATCCCAGCGGGACATCCCCTGGATATCCATATGATATTGAATGCTATTAGGGTAATAATGCATTTATAATACTTTATATTACAAGAAAACAAGTTTCATTATTATTTACAATACATTCTGAATAATTCTGGAGTGTTTTATGGAGAAAACATATAGGAATTTCACCTTAATTGTATTTCAAAGAACTCGGTGTTATAGAAACACGAATCGCAATATTACTGCTAACATTGTTCATAAAACTTTGGTAAACTTTATTTTTATATGGGCCAGTTTAGTAGTAACTTTGGACTTCGGCCCGTCACGATTTGCCTTTAGCTGTTAAGTGTTAAAATCCACACCCATGCCCCTGCCGGGACTCGAACCCGGGGCCGTTGAGTCGATAGCCTACCGCCGCAGACCGCTCGACCACCCGGCCGGCAACATTGTTCATACGTTGCCAAATACTATAATTAAGTTTGTATTAATGACATCTATCTAACGGCGATACTGGACTGACTGTTGTCATTGAAAATTTCATGAATACATGAAGCCAGGCAGCGGAGAGGCACTTCTTTTGTCCACTTCCAGTCTAATCCAATGTGGATCAAATTTTCAGTTAACTCAGTTTTATACGCTTCTTATTGCTGTGCGGTCCGTTTATTGATTTAAATGATAATTCCCTGTTATTTGCATGCTAGTATACCCTACTCCGCATATAATAGTAAATACTACAAAAAATATTTTCGTATATCAAGCGTAAAAACTGAGTTAAAACCGAAAAAAAAATATGTCTATGTTGGTCAAGGGCGCCGATTTCTCTGTAACTTGGGGGGGGGGGGGGGGCACTCAGATTTTTTTTTTTTTTTCAGGTGAGGGTCTAAGAAGGCACATATGATACAAATCCAATTCAGATTTTGCCAAATATTGTATATTCATTAAAAAAACACATATAATAGTATATATACTGTAATGGGATGTAATCTTTGATCTTCAAGTTTTCGACATTTGTAACCGGGTGATCCACCACTCACATGTGGACAAAACTGGAAACGATGATAAAGTGTTTGAAGGAGTAGAGTATCGCTGCGGTCGAGCATAACAGATGTCGCCCGCGCATCAACTCTGTCGATGCGTGTGTACGAGTGTGATTGTCTACCGTATATGTAAACATGCATATGATTTAATGTTAAAGAACATTCTTTATCATTCCATTAACAAAAGATAAAGACTCATTACTCACTTCACGATTCTGGAGCAATGGAAGCTACCAGCTCGTAGAAAGTTGTGAGATGTATTTCAGTGACCCAAACGGCTGTGTAACTGAAATCAGAAGACCTAATAATATACCTTTTCACGTGGGACCTGATCAGTTCGGAGCAGTAACGTTTCGGCGCCAGAGCTTTACCTTAGAATCACACCAGGGAAACTATTGTATTAAAAAGGAATTAAAACTTGGTCCATAAGATGCAACAGACGTAGTGTTTTAAAAAAACGGGAAAAATTGGTCGCCGGAAAAAAACTGTTTTTATTCAATTTTTCGTGCTACTTAGGAAAAGAAGGTTTTTTTTTCTTACTTTTACGGGGTCCCTGACAACATTTTATGATCAATGAAATACTTAAAAGGTTAGTTGATGTTCAAAACATACATATAGAAAAAAATACACAATGGGACCGCGTCTGACAAAGTTTTTAAGCAAAATGTATGTTTTCTGGGTCTGAGACAAAGATGCCTAAGGGCCAGAAGGGAACAGAACGTTTCTCTCATGTACAAGGGTGCTAATGACATATTGTATATTGCATTCCGAATGTAAATTGCAAGTGTTTTGTACATTTTTTAACATAAGATCATCCGATTGAATGCATTAGGTGTGTTAAGTAGTGGATATTGGAGATGAAAAGGAAAAAAAAAAAAACAATTTCGTGAATAAAACCACGGTTTTTTTACTTCGTGGAAAAATACAATTTTTCCTGTTTTTTTTTTTCAAAACTTTCGGTTTTTTCCCGGCCTTTAAAACACTATACAGAAGAGATCCAGGGGCTGCATTCATGGAAGAGATGCAATGAGACGTTTATACTTCAGTAAGTAATTGAAAAATATAATATTTTTATTTAAATGATTTTAATTATGAAGTTTTTTTTTCGGCGGAAAATGAATTAATTCATTTATTTTTTAAACATAAACAGGCTGAGCTACAGCAGGGACGTAACTAGTGAGGAGCAGAGAAACAGGATTCAGGAGCGCTACTCGTAATTTCGTAATGGTGCAATTTCGCAATTTATTATTTTATATTCAAAAAAAATAAGTTTCTTATTTAATTACAATGGATTCTGCATATCTTTGGAACAATGTATATATACATATAAAACAGATGGGAACGTCATGTTAAACTGCAAGGTTCAAGGTCGAGGTTGAAGTCTAATCTCAGGTCGAGGTTAAACTACCATTTTAACTAATTTCTCTATTTATATTACGAATGGAACCTTCAGATCTTTAGCACCCTTGTACACGAGAGAAACATCACGTCCTCTTGTGGCCCTTAGGTATATTTGGCTCAGACAGGATACTTTAATAATGCTCCAAAACCTTGTCAAATTCAGTCCCAATACTCTTTTTTTGTCTAAATTTATATTCTGAACATGAACGAACTATCATTGTAACTAATTTGTCTATTTATATTACGAATGCAACCTCCATCTCATTAGCACCCTTGTACACGAGAGAAACTTCTTGTCCTCTTGTGGCCCTTAGGCATCTTTAGCTCAAACCGTGAAAACAAATAATGCTTCAAAAATTTGTCAGAAGCAGTCCCAAAATGTGACTTTATTGACGATTTTCTATTCATCTCGAATATTCACTACTTAGCACACCTTATGTATTTCTTATTTAGGTTTAGCAAAAGTAGAGATTCTTACGGTAAAAATGTACACGAGAGAAACATCCTGTCCTCCTATGGCCCTTAGGCATCTTTAGCTCAAAGCACGAAAACTTAAATAATGCTTCGTAACTGTCAAGAGCAGTCCCAAAAATGACTTTATTGACGATTTTTTTCATCTCGAATATTCACTACTTACCCCATCATATGCATTTCTTGTTTAGGTTTAGCAAAAGTAAAAGTTCTTATGTTAAAAATGTACAAAAAACTTTATATTTAAATTAGAAAAGCAATGATATCTTATTGGCGCCCTTGTACATAACAGGCAAGCTCCAGCCACTTAAGTCATTTAGGCATCTTTGGCTCAGACCGTGCAACATAAATAATGCTTCAAAACTGTTAGAAGCAGAGTACAAGAAATAATGTTTTAAGTACTTCATTGATCATCAATTGTCGTCAGAGGACAGTAAAAGTATAAAGTACATTACTATGTCATAAGGTATGTTAATAATTTCCGTTTTCCTCACTTTGGCGCCGAAACGGTAGCGCCAAAACGCAGGAAACATTTGCTCACTGCAGGGCTACGTCTATTCTGAGCAGGCCCTACCAAGGATTAGGGAGTATAGGATTGCCAGCTCGCATAAGCGACAATAGTTTGAACTAAGAGCGATAATTGCATACTAGTGATACCAGGTGATCGGCAGGATCTACCGGGTCAACGACCGTTCATACTGGATTTAGATCCGGATCTTTGTATTTGGGAAAAGAAAACAGGAAATTGTTTTGTTTTTTTTATCTCTGTCAATATTTCGACTTCAGGAAGCAGTACAAAGTCTTATTAATGTGTTGACATTAGTTATGTTTGTTAGTGGACTGCATTGTAGAATACCGTCAACGGGGGTGAAGACGATCAGGTGGGGTGAAGTCGATCATAACTACTTTACTGTGATTTTGCGCTTCTACCACTTAGTGATTACACGAAAAATTGCTAGCATGTTAATATCTTTGAAGGACAGAGGAAGAGAAACATTACCCGTGTGTGTTGGATAATTTATAAAGCCATTGTACGTTGATAGTTTATGAAAAAGAGAAGTAACATTT
>JAGDQP010042392.1:0-16561 GCA_022664845.1 Lepisma saccharinum | reverse complement strand
AAAAGATCTTTGTGTAAAGAATATACATTTAAATGAACATGTTATGGTTCACTTAACAATCAAGGCGCTTAACAATTAGAAATTTATTGTTGGTTAACACAATGACATATCTACCTTTTTCTGTTGTAATTTATAATTACCAGATTACTTCCAATTCACCTGATAAAGGAAGGAAACAAACACAAAAGTAAAAAAAAATATAATAAAGATAGGGCAAGGTATCATCTTTGTAACTATCAACACCTGATGAAGCTGGGAGAAGTTCCAGAGAGATAGTGTTCATTTTATTTTGGAAATTTGCTCAACGTTTAAACATGTTATATATTATTAAGTTAATACATTTTAAAGTATTTAATTTAAAACATTAATTCGCAGACTTGTCCAACCATGCCTCTAAATTAATACCCTGTCGATTATTCCCTATCAGCACAAGGATTTTGGGCCGATATTGGACCAATACTGGGCCAATAACGCGAATATACATCATGACTGGCCATTTTAAACAAACAACCACCAACATTGGCGTAGAATGTTATTTCTACACTCAATGCCATTCTTAAAACTTAAGAAACATATTGCATTTCAACCATAAATGGGCAATAATCTTGGCTGGTTAAAATATTGCATTTAGATAAATATCAAACTATGATGTTTGATGCACGATATAGATCGACACTAGCCGATATCATTCCGAAGAGAGTAGGAATAAGACATGTAATAGAATAAATAGAGGGTATAAAAAAGATCACGCTTTTATTTAGTACTTCTGTGAAATATACGAAATTCCATTTATTAAAACAATACATTTCTCTCAGTGAAAGATGGTGCTTTCCTACAGTATCAATATGCCAAATGTGTTTGCTATTCGATATTGACTGATATTGGATAACCACATCGATCGGAATCGTAAATTATGACTTATTATTATTGGTTGATACTTATGTGCTACCTAGGCGTTTTACCATCGTGTCCAGTTACACATTTTAAAATATTTGTTGAATATACAAGACAACAATGGTGATCCGGTCCGAAATTTGAGCGGATTTACCCGGTTTAACCCGAATGACTGAGAATCGGATATTGATCCAGTGACTTAGCTGACTGTCACTCGGCGACCTCATGATAGACAACACTGAATGTAATTCAAAATTATATAGGGTAAAACGGGATAATTAGCACCAGTATTGTGGGGGAATCGGCATAAAATTCCAGATAAAAAGTTAATTGCGAGGCTGTGAATGCAATAGGCAAGTTAATCACATGTAAACATTCACCATACAACACCTCAAAGTAAAATATATTTTTGTCTTTGTATACCAACATGAAAAATTATCAAAATATAACAGGTGTTTCAGAAGTGCTTATTACCCTGGCTCTGGGGTGTTAAGCACACAATGATAAACTTTCGGGGTATCAAGCATCTACTTGAAACGTGCATGTGTTAGCAAGCACAATATGAAGGCAATTGCTTTATAATTCTGCACCAGTACACAGTTTAGTATTTAGGATGTTGAATAACAGAATAAAATGAAATAAAATACAGACATACATAAGAACAAAAACTTCACATTAAAAGCCTTAACGTGTCACAGGCCAGGATAGGATGTAGGAGATGATGTTGGAAGGTAGTAGGCCAGCGCCAAGTTTGTAGGTACAATTCCGGTATTTGCCTGGTATGACTGAGAAAAATCCTTGAAGAAACCTGTGAGGATGGGCTTTATCAATTCCATTCTCTCTGGTATCCACAACAGTCCTACTGGCTTAATTTTTTCACAATGGTTTGTCTGATGCTAAACAAAGGGATCATCGTACCTTAATATCGCATTGCACATATCATTCCTTTTAAATGGTCAGTGGCACGGAATGCACTTTGAAAATACAAAGAAAACCCATGCTATGCCTATCAGGAGACAAAGTTTACCTCATCTGCATTAGTTTGTTTCTAAGTAATTTATTGGAATATTTTCCATATTCATACTGCAATCACTACTTAAATAGTCAGAAAAGCATGGTGCTTTATACCCCAGATATGCTGGTTCTAATTACCCCAACACGTACATATGCGATCTTTTTAGTCATGTGTCATCCTTGCCAAAGTTTATGTTTTGTGTTGCGGCTCATGAATTGAAAGAAGGCTTTAACATTTGTCAGCTTACTTCATTTTTTTCCAATTTGTACTTCAGCTGAAGAAATTTCATGTGCCCAGTTTTCGTGACAACACAGTTACACCATATTCCCTTTTCCCCTACAAACAGACAATACATTTCTTCTACACTTTATGCTTTACTGGAAACACCTATGAATCATGACATGCACTTTCAATTGTATCAGCTGGCTAAGAAAAAAAGAATTCTGTTGTTATTTCAGCTGGTGCTTAAAACCCGGTTTTACCCTAATAAGGAAATGATTTAATCTCTGCTTTACTTTCCCGGGTCAAAGGATAGAAATCGGTTCACCGGGTAAGACGGAGTTCCAAGCATCAACTCGGTGATCCGGTCCCAACATTAACTCAATTGCCCCTGTGTCCTCGTAGTGTTTACAAAGTAGAGAACCGTGATAAGTTTACTTAAGAATGGATGTATGGTTTGCTGAAAAAATTATCTTTCTCTTTCAAAATTAAGTTGTTCATTTGTCTCATCTCTTTCCTTAAAATGGAAGATAAAGTTTCTGATAGGTATTGCAACGCCATTTGAGTGCCTTGTAGAATTGAGCAGATTAAAGTATGTGTGTGTTTAAGTTATTTGATATGCAAAATGTTTTGTAAAGTGTGCATAACAATACATTGTGCTCACATACTGAAATGGACAAATGAATAAGAGTTTTCACTCACAAATACCCCTTTTTCGACAATAAATTAATAAATACACTTCTATACTTTATGTCGATTCTTATTTTCAAAAATTTGAACAAAGTTAACAATAAAAAAAATATTTTTTTACATCACTTAGAAAGAACATCTTTTATTAGATTTTTGATATCGAATACTTATACAAAAGTCCAATGTTAAAGGAGATTCATTTTCCTTACAAGCTGTCACAGTAAGATTCGTTACTTGTTTACGTAAGATTTCTAAGCAACTTTTACTTGCTTTTGTACGTATTTACTAGAGACGCAACGATACAAGATATATGTCTGTAATCATCTCTGTTATTCCGACCGAAAAGAATCCTTTATTCAGTTCACTTGATACCAGCTTGTTAGTGACACAGTTGTAGTTTGTACATATAATATGACAGTTATACAATTGTAAATTAGCGATGCGTTCAAAGGTTTCTGAAGTTTGTACTGACAATTGCAGAGGTAGATTGTATTTCCCCTTAGCAAGAAGTTTCATCTAAACGTAACGTTAAAAAGGAAAATAAAATATCACGATAAACGGATGGAATACGTGACCGTAGTTATGAAACTGAAAACTTCCAATGAACTTGTGTGTCTGGCAAAATTCTAAGAATAACGTTTCAAGTGGTGCGGTATCAAATATTGTAGCGGTTTCTAGTTACTGCTGTGTATATAAGTTTCAAATGTATGCATACGTTATACATAACTGAGTTAATAAGATAAAAACTGAGCCGCATAGTGAGGTGCATCGGAATTGGGAGGTTTATTTGAATAATTTAGTGAATCCGAGTTAAAACTATCCATCAGAGTCGTTTTAGCTAAGTTGATCTGTTGTAATGAAAACAAACATTTGGTATTACTACGTCTGATGTGTACAATTATGATAACGTTTTAGAATGATTAATAATGATGTTTCATGTCTCAAACTATGTTTTATATGTAATGATGTGAATTAATGTTTCTAGTACGAGGTTAAGGAGAAAGGCGTAGTAAGTGAAATTGTTAGCACAGAAGATGTAAGTAATTGTAAGTTGTCATTCTTATTCGTATTTGTATCTTACTCTTGTCTTACCGATAATTACTATATTTTCAAAATAATACAACCATATTTTCCTCTACTCTCATGAGTAACGATTCCTTACATTATGTACGGCAGATGTATATCTTCCCGTCAGTAAAAATTTCCGAAATTGTGATTACAAAGAATTGGTAATTGTGTATATGTGAAAATGTAAGACTGGTGTTATAGTGGTTTAGGACAAAAGGAAGGACGATCTGTAACATCTGATGCTGTAATGGAGTATTTTCCAGCTTTGGGTACTTGAGTACCCCTTGACATGTCCTTTGGTAACTCGTTAACCTCTTTGTGTATCTCTCGGAAGCGACAACACTTGTTATATTATCTATTTATAAGAGAGTGATCCCCCGAGAGGCGCGCCGCGAAATATGCAAGTTACAATGAAGTGTTCGCAACACTTGGTTTAGGTAGGAATTCCACACTATAACCTACGCTAAATAGCAAATCTAAGGAACAGGGTTTTCTCCAGTTTAAATAAACAAGAACGACTTCTTCGCTGCCATAATGTTTAAGTTGAAATCTTTTGACATGTTCAGACATTATTGATCTATGTACGTATTTTCCATTATTCATGATTTACCCGCACACCTAAATATAATGATTCGTGCGCCTTAGAGTACGCATACTACAAGTAGGGAATTATTCTATAATCCTAGAGAGTAAAGTGTTGTTCTACAGAGAGTGAGTAAAAACTACTCATGTCAAGAAACTGGCTTATCATTGCATAGCAAATTGTTTTCTTTCAACAAGACAATATACGAGTATTCATAGTCTTATTTTAGGCTTCAGCAGTAAGGCTCTGAAACCTTATGCGCTCGTTCGATACGTCTGTCCGTCCGTCCGTCGGTCGACAACTTTTAACTCAGAAACTACAAGAGCTAGAAAGGTGGTTGAGGTGTTATCGGAAAGGTCTCATCAAGACGAGTTCAAACCGGTACCATTCATCCAGATAG
This sequence comes from Lepisma saccharinum, assembly GCA_022664845.1. Taxonomy (NCBI): domain Eukaryota; kingdom Metazoa; phylum Arthropoda; class Insecta; order Zygentoma; family Lepismatidae; genus Lepisma; species Lepisma saccharinum. The sequence continues at coordinate 11,692 of JAGDQP010042392.1, read as the reverse complement.
CAGGGACGGATCCAGGGATAGGGGGGACAATTTGTATCTTTGGAACTACTTGGGCTAAAAAGGTGATTGAGGTGTCATTGGAAAGGTATTAGAAAACCTAGTTCAAGCCCGTATCATTCATCCAGATAGTAATGGCAGCTCCCTAGTTTCGCGGCAAGAATTTTCAATTTTGGAACCTTTAGGGCTAGGAAACTGATTGAGGTGTCGTTGGAAAGGTCTCGGCAAAACGAGTTTAAACTTGTACCATTCATCCAGATACAAGGGGTGGGTCAAGAGTTAGTGGGAACATTTTTTATATTTGGTACTAGTTTGACTCGGAAGGTGATTTAGGTGTCGTTGGAAAGGTCTCGACGTAGACCTAATTGGTCCAACGAAATATGTATAGGATGCTCGCTGCTGAAGCCTTTAGATAACTTATGCACACAGTCCCCCGACTGGGCTCGACCTCACTTGTTTTAAAACTTTTCATGGTCTTTAGGTAGTTCTGACTTAGATCAGCTTAGAAATGGTATCGGGGTAGGTAATAATTATTTAGTAAACAACATCCTAGTGACTGATAAGATTAAATAGCAGGAAAAATACTTGATATACATGTGAAACGAATTTGGGTTTCATCTGTGTCCTTTTACTGAGTTTTCAGTGAGACAGCTGAACAACATATCATAGGAAAAGAAGTTGTCCGTATTACAAGTACATCCGTGATAGGGCAACTTTTCCGGGAAACTATAGTCGCTGGTTGGAGAGCTTGTGTGCAGGTTGGTGGGGCGAAAGTGAAGCAATTAAGGTTTGAAAAGCGGACAGAGAGGGAGGGTAGGTTACGATTTTGCCATTTTCTCTTCCCATGTGTTGGAAAGCTCGGCCGTGTAGTCAGGTATAGTTGGTTTATACGGTTCGGCCGTATAAATATTTGCAACCGTGCACAAGATGTATCCATAGCAGACACAAGATGTATCCGTGCACAATATATACACCACTCTGTAACCATAGCAACTGCTTTCTCTTCTGGGTGTTGGTGGGCGTGTCTATGGTACGTTCCTTTGAAATTATTATCAGCTAGTTCAACAAGTTTTCTGAAAATTGTCTTGATTTTCCATTTAAAACTAAAAATCAATGATGTAGTCAACTGAAGGAAACTTATTTTGACCTTTCAGAACCATTGTACACAACCTGTAGAAAAGTGCTACTAGCTACTAGTCAAAGAATACATAGCTCGTTAGTGAACATTGTGTTTGAAATATTATCGCTTTCCCCACATGAAAGCCTGAGCCTAACATGCCTTAAGGCCTTAAAATAAATTCAATTCAATAATCCATAGGAGGAGCTCGTCTAAGGGTCAGTTCTGCAATCGACCGCTAAACTTCTAGTCAGTGGTAAGTTGAAGCCAACTCTCACTTTGCGTACTCTCATTGGCCAAAATCAGACTTGGCCTCAACTTAGCACTGACTAGAAGTTTAGCGGTCGATTGTAGAACTGACCCTAAGAGTTAAACTGATCGTGAAAAGTCCGGAGAGTATGAGAAAGACCTCGAATTTCATATTCAAAGTCCTGTGATGTCATGTCATGGGTGACGTAAGCAGTATGGAAACACGTGGAATTAGAACAGGCCCTCACTATTTGTAATATCGTGTAGATTAAATTGGTGTGCAGAAAATCGATGAGGCCTGGAAGCTTAAAAACAATATATGACATTCTTTTCCTAAGAAATTTATTATTTTAGTAATGATAATATTTTTACATTATATTATACTAGCAGACAGAATTATTTGGGAAATTAAACATCTCTTCTTTACGTTTACTTCCAGTAATATCATTTTTATTTACTAATCTTACGATGAAATGTCCTAGTTATATGACAGATTTATTGAGACATATTTGTAAAACATGTTTATGTCAGAAAGAAACTTGCATTTTGGGGTCGCGTTTGTCGTCGAGATGCCCTTAATACCATCAAATGATTATTTGTGAAACAAAATTCTGTTTGTTTTTTTAAAGATGGAAAACATTCATTTTTTAAATTACTTTGAAGGTAGATAGAAAAGATAAAATAATTATTTAAAAAATATCTTTTCAAATATAGGTTTCATTACCTAGAGGTTAGACAGACTTATGTCGAGCTATAAAAGCAAGGGGGCTTGATATGGTCTGTAATCCTTTGTAGAAATCTGTTTCATGACACAACCGAACAAGAAGCTAGTTTGTCCTTAGGGCCACTTAGATGTTTACAGCTGTGCTTATAGTTATCTGATTCTGAATAACTAAATAATTTCTTTACTTTCACTGCAGTTTCAAGAACTAAATATATTTTATTACATTCTTTTCTTTAATTCACATGGTTTGTGGTGTCCTTAAATCTTGCAACGTTAATGTAACTCATTTCCCGACATCATACAATGATGAAATTTTGCGCAGCGACGTAAGTCGGGTGACAATACAATATTTCATTGTTACTTTCATATATTTGTACATATTTATATATTTAAAAAAAACATCTTTTAGTTTTTTGTAAGAACTCTTTTATCTTAAATGAAATACTAAGACGAAGGATGCTGTGTTTGACTGGTCGCAGAACGCTTTAGGATTTAGGTGACAAGATCGGCATGAGAAAATGAATCCAAACACTTTCTTAAATAATGCATCATAAAAATTAAAAAGCTATGTTTTATGCATGCCAAAAAAGCAAAGCATGTGCATGCCAATTGGAGAATTTATAAAGTGACTGTATATGAGCGCGCGACTCATGCTTTTCTTTTTATTCGTGCTTAAACATTTTTTTCTTTACTTTTTAGTACGAATTGTTTGAGAAAGTACTCTTCTTTATTAAATGTTTTTCTCCACACTTACTAAATTTCTAAGAAAACTTTTACGTAATGTAGAGGAAACAAATACAATGGTTTCTAAAGAAAATAAACGTTTCTTCTCTTACCGTGAATTCCCTCTCAACTTATTATCCACGATGCGCATTATTATTTCACCAGATTTGTTTCTTGGCTACATTTGTGTCTTGTCTTCGGGCAACTTCTAGGAAGTGTTTAAGCAAAGTCGAAGCTTTCATCAACAAGTTTAAGAAATTTTGAATTTTCTCTTACAAATATAAAAAAATGCCTGAGGGATTCAACTCTGTACTTTACTTTATTGCTACGGAGTAAAAATGTGATTCAGTGGCTTTCTCTCTGAACCCAGTATTAAAGTTGGAGGAAATGTAACGCTATTTTTCTGTGTATAATAATGCGTGAATGCCAGATATTTTTTAATGTTTCTTATTTTCCATACTCTTAAAAATATCAATCGGAAAATGTTTCCTTCATTTCTTTACAGGGAACATTCTCAGTAACGTTCCTCAAAACTTCAAAGATTTACTTACATTACTGGTAACATTTCTCAATGTTCTTGTAAACCTCTTAAATAAATCATATTACAAATATTACTCTTCCTGTCATACACCCTCCATTCCGAAAGAAACCGAACTTTTGAAAACAAATAGTACCACTAGTGCCATCTGTTGTAATATTTTACCGGTAGATGGCGTAGTCCCTCATTGACAACTGGTATAAATGTCATGACATTTGGATGCACGGCAACAAAGTTATTGCGTTTCAACTGTCAGTGTGTTGTGTACATCGGTCGGAAAATGAGTTTCAAACAACGAGCTGCAATTGAGTTTTGTGTTAAACTGGGTAAACCTTTTACTGAAACGCACCAAATGCTACAAAATGCATATGGTGATGAGTGTCTATCCCGTACGCAAGTTTACGAGTGGTTCAGGCTATTCAAATCGGGTAGAGAGACGCTGGATGATGACGAAAGATCAGGCCGTCCCAGAACCGGATTATCGGAATTATCCACAAAGAATTTGTTCAGCCCGGCCAGACAGTCACTGGAGAGTTTTACTTGGGCGTCATGAAGCGTTTGCTGGCAAGAATTCGTCGTATTCGGCCCGAATATCGAGAAATCGGCAGTTGGACTCTTTTGGACGATAATGCACCATCACATCGTTCGCGACTTGTAACTGAATTTTTGGTCAAAAATCACATTATTCGTTTGCATCATCCGCCCTATTCACCAGATCTCGCTCCGTGCGATTTCTATCTGTTCCCGAAACTGCATTTGGCGATGAAAGGAAAGTGGCACGCATCGATTGAAGCCATTGAGAAGGCGACGACCGCCGTCCTAAAGACCATTCCAATACAGGACATGGAGAAGTCGTTTGACAACTTGTTGGAGCGTGCAAATATGTGTATCGATGCAGAAGGGGAATACATTGATTAATAAAAATGATTTGTTCCAAAATGTACATTGTTTTTTTGTTTTTTAAAAAAGTTCGGTTTATTTTGGAATGGAGGGTGTATGCTACCAATTTGAATTTTGAACTTAATTTTAAGGCCTTTGGGTAATCTTGGCTCAAGGCACATGGTTGATGATGGGATGATTAGTGGAATGAAGGAAGTTAGAGGAAAGAGGAGAGCCCCGAGAACACCTACACACAAGGTGTTCGTCCACTCCCCAAAGCACACATGGCATGAAGAGGGATCAAGCCAACGACATCAAGTACTAGACGTGAGAGTACTATTAAGCCACCGCGGCCTTCATGTGCGATCAATTTTGTGTTTTTCTGATGCTATACACGGCGATACACGACATATATAATGTTGTACTTCGGACTGTTTATTAGTCCGTCTACCTGAATCTATTTGTCACTCATTGTATCTGCAGATATTGTTTGGGGAAAATGACCATTTGGTAAATAACTTAAAAATAAGAATGTACGAATTCAGTAGCGAGCAGTGTATGTGACAAGACACTGCAATGCAGTTTCTATTGATTCCAGATTAACAAGAAGTCTTGTCTGAATGAGGTACTAATCCAAGTTGAAGGAAATGATAGACTCGTACTTCACAAGACCAAGTCATCGTTCGTATACATGTAAACATGGACATTGCCTCTGTAAGTTTTGCCAATCAACTAGCAATATTTTCATCGATATACAATTTGTTAAATTTGAATCTTTCGAAATTGCTCAGAATGAAGAAATTATGTAATTCTAATACATATTAAATTCTTACGGTAACCGCGAACCACACAGTGAGTCTTAGCGCACCACATGTGGTCCTCATATTTTTCAGATCTGTGCTTAATTAAATAATTGTGCTTAATTAGATAATTAGATAATTGTGCTTAATTAAAAGTCATTACAGTAATTACACTCACGCTTCATGTTATGGTCGGCACAATATATAGTTGTGATAGTCTCAAGTTTGTTGAAAACTAGCCGACCGGGTAACCATGCGGTGTAAGGCGTTAGGCCAACAACTGGAAGGGCCCGGGTTCTAATCCAAGCAAGGGCATGGATGTTTGTGGGTTTTAACTGGATGTAAATAGTCGAATCGTGACGGGTCGAAGTCAAAACGTTACTAGACTGGCAAATATAAAATAAAATTTTATCTCTTGCATACAGGGGACTCCGCCACACAAGATTGCTAACCGGTTCGAGCACAGAGGTGCTATTGGGATTTAATTTTTGATCAAAGCGTTCCAACTACTGGGCGAAAGGTTTCCGTTATTGTAGGCCTCGGTTCTTACCCACAAAAACGCAATATTCTACTGTAGTAGCTAGAAATGATCTGATTGTTAGCTGATGACAGAAACTGATCCAGGTTTTTCATGAGGAGAGGCGTAGGTGGAATAGAACAGGACATTTTCAATATTTTCTGCTAAATCAATTTTGTATCTTTAAATGTATCATATTTCCTCTTATTTCTATATTTTAACATGAAATATGACACCGGCATCCCCTAAAATGAATATTTATAGATAAATTAGATTTCTCCTGGAAGAAATGCAAGCTTTCTCTGAGAAAAAAAATTGAAGTAACGCTATACAAATAAAGTATTATTCCTTGAGGAAGGGGCTCCAGATCCGCCACTGGAGCGAGAACTGGTTTGCCATTTGTTGTTCCGCTAGCAAATGTATTGATTTACTAACTTGTCCCCCCCCCCCTTTCGTTGATGCGGGTGAATAAATTATACTGTCTACATTAGCAGTTGTTCTATTGCTACTGCAGAAGCAACTAAAACAATTACTACTACTACTACTATTACAACAGTAACTACTGCTACTGCTGCTAAAACGACAATTATTATTATTATTATTATTATTATTATTATTAGTAGTAGTAGTAGTAGTAGTAGTAGTAGTAGCAGTAGTAGTAGTAGTAGTAGTAGTGGTAGTAGTAGTAGTAGTAGTAGTAGTAGTAGTGGAAATGCTGCGCTGGATGTGTGAAATAAAAAGAAGAGACAGAGTGAGAAATGTGAGAGAGAGATACAACCAAAGTTGTAGAGATATCTAAGAAGAAACAAGAAAGAAGGCTGCTGTGGCATGGACATGTAATGAGGTGAACAAATGACTATGTAGTCAGAAGAGTGATGGCACTGGAAGTGGAGGGCAAGAGAGGTAGAGGGAGGCCAAGGAGGAAATGGATGGATACCCAAGTAGCAAAATTTTGTTGGGCCAACAAAAATCTAGTTGCGTGTTTTGACGTAAATTGGTTCGGCTTACGTACTAGTTGACCGTTGATTATAACGTTGGCCCTAAAAGTGATGCCCAACGACCGGATGTAACCAAAACAGCTATTGGGCTTATGGTGGCTTTACGTTCTATCAACCAGGTATACTTGTACCAACTTTTACCAAAAGTATGCCTGGTGTGTTACCAACCGGGCATACTTTTTCTCTTACGTTGACCTTTTGTTAGTTTTCTTGACATTGGGCCAACTATTGGCTAATTTGATGCTTTTGTGGTTTGACATTGGTTGGAAATCCAACCCACCACAAACCAATGTTGCCGACGTAATAGGCCCAACGAAGCATGTTACTTGGGTAGGGTTAAGAATGATCTCGGGAAGAAAGGTTTGTCAGGGGAAGAAGTTCAGGACAGGGCTTTGTGGAGAAGACTCATCAGAAACGTCGACCCACGTGGGTGGAAAAAGACGGAGAGAAAGAAGTAGTAGTTACCTATATATTATGTATCAGTCTACACTTTCTTCAAATCTTAGTCCTTGATTTAATAACATCAAACTCAACCTGCTTTTAAACATGCAATACTCATTAAAACCATAATTATAAGCTGTTTTAAATTAACCATGGAAGCAATTTATTTATTTCATTGTTATCTACACTGAAATTGCTACTTGTTTCATTAGTTGGCTGCACATTCACTTCCTGTGAATTAAAATATGCGTATGACCTATCTCAGAGCTCAAGAAACACGTATGCACAATTTAGGGGAAATCGATGTATACATGTAGATTTCTATAAGTAGCAACTGGAATTAAATTGAATTTATTTTCAGGACTTTAGGCATCTGAAACTCAGGCCGAACAACTGGACATACATTCGGACTTATACATAATTACAGGTTTCCATTGTATAAAGAAATAATGAAAATTAAGATACACGTGGCAAAGAGGAATGTAAACTCCATTTAAGAGAACGAACTTTATAGAGTTTCGCCATGGTAGTTACAGTTATGTTAAATTTCCCTGTCTACTGCATTTGTTTCCAAACAGTGACTTCATTAATAATTAACATAAGTTTGTTCCAAAATCTGGAATACTTGTCCATGGATTTTCTTCAATTGGAACCTATATCAAGAACTGGTCTGGAAGACCAGCAATAAGCTGTACTGTTAAACTAGAGACTCGAAGATCCGGGAATAGATCCCTAGGTGTAACTTCTGATAGAGAAAATTTCACATAAATTGGGAAATAACACTCGCTGACAAACTAACATGGAAAAAGATGAAATCCGGGGTTAAGGATAACATTCAATTACTTTTGGGGTGATATTGAAATATGCTAGCTCTGCCTTCACTAGTTCACAGCTTAATATTTACATAAAAGCTAACCGAACAATACAAATATGTCATAATTCCATTTCCGGAGAATTTTCATAATTTAATTAATCCGAACTAAAAAAACATACATGTTAAACCACTTACCTACACTGCGAAGATGTTGCTGATTACAGATGACAAATTGCTCATGTACAGTCGAACCAAGGAATTAAACTGAAATCAGTATGCAGAGGCAATTTCACATGAAGTCCGGATATCAGAAATGTCTCAACACTCGGACTCAATTTGTGTAGATGTTCTAATCTCGCAGTCGTCACGAATGATCGAAATATCTTTTTATTGGCTAAGAGTTCTGATGACGGATAACTACACTTTTCTAAAGATGAATGAATTTGGTTAAGTCCAAAGGAAGTCTAAACTGAACTTTTATAATCGAAGAATTTAGAGTTCAAACTGTAACTGAATTACGCAAAGTCAAATCGGAGGTAGACTGATGCACTCGAAGCATAACAGAGTAATAGTAAGTTTGTTTTGCGTAGCCACAGGATGTCTAGATCCCCGATTGTTGAGAAAGAACGTTTACTTGTCAGCCATATGCAGTTGAACCGCAGAGCAATAGAAATGAGCACCACAGAAGAAGAACGTACTTTGTCCATTTTATTGATTTTAAAGGAATTATCATTTAAAAGTTGGAATTATCATTGCGTATACCTGAACATCAAATAAAGATTTTCTTGTAACAGATGGACTAAGCATGCTAACTTGTTAAGAAGGCACTTGAAAAAGCTAACTGATTACACTCTGATCTCAATTTCGCCCAAAATGGACAGAGCACGTTCTTTTCCTGTGGTCTTCAAATAGTATCAAAACAAATTATTCAGATATAAAACTCTGTTTAGATTTAATAAGAAATATAGTCAGTCACTGTTTAACCGCCGTCCATTAAAATTTATATGTAATCATAATACTGATAATTTGTTTCAAAATTCAAGAAAAAAAACTTAGTATAGTGGAACAAGATCTATGATTGTGAGTAATTATTATGAAAGCTTAAAATTTCATTTAATAATTTAATATTGCCAAACTAACTAACTCTGTAGATAAAAATTAAATTGTTTTAGCTAAGACAGAAATTGGATGCCTTAAAGTTCAGTAAAACACATGCTCTGAGCAAAATATTGGATAAGAAAGCAGAAAAGTTGACTAACCTCTCATTACTTCTAGCAAACACCAAGTATGAAGAAGGCGTCTTACCTAAAAAAGAAGAAGAAGAAGAAATATTAAATATTAGTTGAAAAGAGAAGACAAAAGGATTCATTTTGATTAAAATATTATCACGGAAAATAACTCTTAAGGGAAAATATATCTTCCATATTTAAATAATGTTATAACAATACGACAAGTACAATCGGATAAAACACCACATTTCTACATATATTTCATATTTAAGAACAATCGTGGGGATACGACTGAGAGAAAGGTTTGAAAATAGCTCAGAAAATTATAACTTATAAGTCTGAGATAGCAGGATCTTGATTTAAAGGAAATACATTGACTGGGTTTAACTAGAAAAAGGTTTCATGAATATTCAGATGGTAAGTAGAGCAGTGATATTGTTGTGAGGAAACGAAACTAGAACAGAATTAGGTGCATGAAGGCAAGCAAACCTGCCTAAACCAATAAGGGCGTAAGCCACTGCTTTGACAATAATTAGATAGGTACTGGGATAAAATTAGGATGTAACTTGTAAATAAAATATTTTTTAAAGACATTTAATGAACATAATTAAGTCGAATATCATAAATTGGAAATGTCTAAAGGTAAGAGAAGTGAGCACTGATTTAGTGAACGTGCCAAATAAAAATAATTAAAAAAATAGAGTTGAACTGAGGGGATTTCATGTGATTGCGATTATAGAAATGTTAACTTTTATATCTTAAGAAATAATCAATTACGAGGTCTCCATTAAGAAGTTATCATTTAGCCCATTTCGTAGAATAGCTTTGAGGCGTAGATTGTTGTCATTATTTTTTTTTTTACCTACCGCAGGGATATGTATACAATTCATAAACTTTCGGTAGTGAATTTGAAAGATTTTGAAAGCTAAGCACTCTTTTTGAACGAATCTTTTATGTAACTTGTTTGAATTTTTAGGAACTTTTTAAGCCATTAAGAAGGAATATATATTATAATCCTAAATTAAGAAGGAATGTAAGGATAGCTGGATTCTTACACTTACAAAACACGATTCAGAGTAAATATACATTTTTCTTACATTTTGTTTCCATACGTAGTTTTATTAAACTTCATCTACTATATTTCTCTGCAAAGCTTATACTCATTTACACCTAATACTCTTTACAATTGTAAACGTTGTATGTTTAGAACGATCATTATCTATAGATCATTTTTCATAGAAGATACACTCAAAATAGGATGCAATCAATCGCTCTTAATATTTTCTCATTAATTTTGAATGAACTTTGAACAAGATTATCGAACTGTTAATTATATTTCACATTTTATTAAGTTGATAATCGTAAGCTAAGAAAGATGATAATTTATAACCTCGTATACTCCATTATTCCGTTTCGTTCTCGGTAAAGTTTGTTTTCCTAGACTTATTAAATATGTAAGTTATTGTAAACAGCAGGGTTTGTTTTAAAGTACCCCATCCTTAACTTAGCATAGAGACAATACTAAGCAATAAGAGCATAGAGAGTAATATTTATATACTGCGTGTACGTTTAGTCATGGTGGAGTTTCCTCAACACGGCCATAGCCTCGTAATGATAAGTGATTCAGACAAGACATTAATAAGAAGCTCTAAAAGGTTTACTTGTTTATGACTGCGATGTATATATATGGCGTGTATTAGTAGAATTAGTAGAAAAGTTCACTTTTCTTTCATAATCTTCTCATTGTCTTTGTGTAATGGATAATCTTCTTATTGTCCCAATTTTGATGGACATTACATGTCTAATTGAGTAGCGGACTTACTACGATTTTAATTGTTACTTATTTTAAAGTCAAAATACTGGTTCCAAAAGAGAACCCTAAAAATCATCTTTGTGGTACGCTAGGCGTCTCTCATTAAGGGACTAAAGACTTTTACTACCTGCTACCTATCACTCAAGTACAATATAAAATAATCACATAACGTATCTCTCTACTATGTTGATACAATTTAGTTAAGAAAATAAAGTGATATACGTTTTCAGATGCCTTAGAGAAATATATACATAAACTTATGGTATGTGGACTCTTACATAAGGTATCTGAAACTTTGTAAAGGAAAAAAGTTTACCATCGATAGATTGTTTATTTTGGTACGAGGAGTTTGATTTATTAACAATCTGGTAGAAGGCTATTGAAACGTGGCTACTTGCATATTCAAACAAATTTGAATCAAATGGTTAAAATAGAAATGGGACGTTAATTGTATATTTGTACTGTACAAAGGAATAACTTCAAGAATGTTTCTTCCGACTGGGAAAATATCTAACTTATTTATAAGATTATTATAACGAGCAATTTATAAGACAGCAAGCTGATCTATATCAAAATGTATTCTCTTTTAAGATAGTAATGGAATTCCATTCAGGCATGCTAAACTTCTGTTAGAGAGTTTCTGAATATAAGTGTATATCTCTTCAACTGGTGTTAAACACATACCCGGCTCCAATGAAGTTTGATTATATAGATCTGTGATTCCATGTTGTACAGATACAGGGATTGAAAGTATTGCAGTGTGAAGAAAATCCTTTTAAATACTTCTGTCACCTCTCTGTGGCCATTGAATACTTTACAATCAACTGATATACTACCAACATCATTTCTTCTC
>JAGDQP010042391.1:4709-16561 GCA_022664845.1 Lepisma saccharinum | reverse complement strand
GTTGTGTTCTAAATAAATAAATAAATAAACTAAATAAAAAGCATTGAACTTCGTCAAAAGAAACCTATCCACAAATTTTGTCTTTTCTAAATTTCCATTTAGATGAATAAAAGGATACGTAATTGAATGCTAGAATATAGTAAAAGTCTTTGAAAGAATTTGTTATCCTGAATTCTTAATTATTCCGGAAATAATAATTAAAAGAATTGACATTTTTTTTTAGTTAGTGGCAGTGTTAATGTAATAAGCACGTCCTGACAAGCGTAGACAGTTATACACGGATAAGTCGCATCACAGAACGAAACTGAACATTCTAGCGAGATGAAGAAAGCAAAACAGGTTCTTATTCAAAGCCGTCCTTTTTATTTACATTGGATGGTTGTTTATTTTATTCTTCATTTTACACGTATGCTGCTGTGCGAACATCACTTACACCGTTTCGATCCTATCAGGACGGACGTAAGATACAGTGCTGTACCACTAACACAAATTTATTTTATCTTAGCTAAGCCTTAACTTAAAATCTCCATACACACATTTAAAGAGCATTCAGGTTATTTCCTTAAGGTTAATGTAAAGCAACTATCTCCAACAAAAGATGGCAGCACTATCTCCGTATATGTCTAATGTATTTTTTATCGTTGTACGAAAACGATCAATCCCGATTTGGAATTTTCTTTCGTGGTCATTATTGAAAGAGCTTCATTGTTAAAGGTTTTGATATTCACAACAACAATCTGCTATGGTCGTACTCCATATTCTCGCAACCATAAAGTATTACCGGCTGAATAACAGTTCTGTATATTTTTAATTTCAATTTCCTTGATATTAATCGCAATGTTAGAAGTTTTTGAACTGAATAGAAACATGCGTTCCCCGATACTAAGCGACTTTTTATTTCTTCCGTGACCTCATTTTTTATTGTTACGTGTGCTCCCAAGTATTTAAATTTCTTTACTTTCTCTATGACCTCATCCCTAATTCTTATGTTTTTATTTCCTTCATTCCCTGTGTTTCGGCTTGTTATCATGTATTTTGTTTTCTCTATGTTTACCTGTAGACCTATCTCATCGCACGCTTCTACTAAGACATCGGTGTTGCTTTGTAGTGCATCTATATCATTCCCTATTAAATCTACATCATCCGCGTATACGAACAGTTGATTCAAACCATTCAATGATAGTCCGTTTTGTTCCCTTTAATTATTAAAATCGCATATTCTAACGCAAAGTCAAACAGTAGTGGTGACAAGGCATCGCCTTGTTTCAATCCGTTGCGAATCTTGAAACTATCTGACATATTATTACCTATCCGTCCTCTGCTTATGGGGTCGTTGAGACACATCTTCACTAGTTGAACCATTTTTTTCGGAATTCCAAATCGTATCAGGATACTGTATAACTTTTCCCTTTTGATAGAATCATATGCTTTCTTAAAATCAATGAATAGCTGATGAACCGTCCCATTAAATACAAGAGAAAAATACAAGGATTTGCTGAAAATTATGGTTAACAGTTTTAATTAAATTAATTCAAATTAGTTAGATTCTAATAGCGATATTAATCAAAACACAAGTTTTAAGTAGAAGTAGTAATTATTTTATGGAGCCATGTAATGATCATTTTTTTCTTCAATTTCTGCTGTATTTCACTTATATTTTTATAACAGAAGACTAGTGTTGTATAGGGCTGTTGTATAGGAGTGTTCACAGCACGTTAATTAACTATTATTATTATTATTTTGCTCTAAACACATGAAATAGACCTAAATAAAGGCTGAAATTTATAGATGAACAGAAAAGTTTCCAGATTTTTTTTTTTTTTTTTAGTTTTTTACTCTTGACATATAAAAGTCTCTTGGCTCTAATTTCGACATATAAAAGTTATTTTTATTGACTTATTGTATTAAGGTTGTAAAATCAAGGCTACCATAATGAACTAATCAAAAATTCTGGTATCGATTTTTTTAGCCTGTCCTGTCCTCCATTTAAAATGAAAGTAACAAAATATTTAACATATTGTTGTTTCTTAAATTTATGTGTCTCTGGCGGGAATAGTATAGGAAAATAATGCGGGAAGTAATCCGTCAAGCCTTACGATACCACCACCCTAGCATTTCCCTGGATGACGGAAAAAACTTGGAAAAACGTCAGTCAGGATGGTAGGGCGCTGGTATCGAACGCACCACCTTCCGAAATGTACCAACAGATTGTTGTTAATAATAATATACGTTTCAAGGGCCCAGCATTGCAATTTCGTGCGGTAAAAAATTATTAGAGACACATGGAGATAGTGCTGCTAACTACATGTAGAGATCATTGCTTTACACTAACCTCAAGGAAAAATACAACAACAAAAAAAAGAGTAATATAATGTTATGATTTTTACAGTGTACAAGTGATAATAGACTTGTTTTCAACTTAACCATCTCAACCAATTGAGTGGTGTGCCTTACATACGGTAGAGAAAGTGTTATGGGAAGCTTTGTTACAAGAAATAGAACAAATGAATTACCACTCTCGTCTCTACAACAATACAGGAAGGCCGTTACATTCTCATCAATTCTTTTTAACGAAAAACAGTCTTCTCCTTTCCCTGAAAAAGAAAGAAAAGGAAAATAAATCAGTATCTTTTTTATTATCAATTAAAGAAGCTACCAGTATTACGTCCTCAAGGTCTTTTCTTCAATAAAAAGAAAAAAATATATTATCATGATTTGCAATCATTATAGCATAATCAATAAATAAAAAGAAGTTACTCTCGAAAAAACTTACTTCATTGATGTGATCTAAATTGCCTAACAGAAAGCATCAACTGTGGAATTACTGACATTTTATCCCGATTGCATCCCATGAAGCTTCATCAGATAATAATAATAATAAAAAAAAAATATTAGGCCACTCCCATTCTCCCATACAACTAAACAGGTATTCCGAACACATCTGCTTTCTGAGATTCGTTTTCTCTCTTTCACAAGTGGAAAATGAAATCCCTCCTACATGCATATATATACTATGCATACGCACACACACACACGTACTTTAAAAAAGTTTTTTCTTTCCTGGGGAAAACGGAACGTTCCCATAGCAACATTATCATTGTGTTGTGTGTAAAAGAAAACGTTACGCAGGAGAAAATAATGGGAGAAATCACATCTGAATACTTGAGACAGAAAGCCATTATTAGATAATTACCTATGCATGATTTGTTTTCTTATATTTGTTGCTGCAACTAAACAATATAAATACACACATAAACACAAGCAGAATGGTGCAAATTCTGATGCATTATTTATTAAAATATGTATTAATATACGCAATAGAGAGAAAATGAAAATGGATGTGATTGTGAAATATTATTATTACATATGGCGACATAAAAAGACAATGAAAACATTATTTTCTCTTATTTACTCTTCCTTGTCCACACATTAGCAGTATCTGAAAAGGTAAATATTGTTATTGAGAGCTTAATAAATTCCACACCGAACCGTACGAATGAGGCGATGACATCATGTCTTTAATTTCCATTCCTAGTGAGTTCTTTTTACAATATTTTTTATTGAGATATCAGGATCCGTTAATGCAATTTTTTTATTACTTGTTAGAATTCAACAAAGATATTTTTTGTTTATAAATTATTCGATGTGTCGTTAAGTGTATCCTATTATAATTATTAGTGAAAACTTTTCTTGTCACCACGTGTTGTCTTCTAGAAATCAGTTAGTTCATGTGGTCTTCCACGTGGCCTACGTCATGCATTTCAAAATATCCATTATATAATATTATATTATACTTTTCCCATTGCTCGGATCTCTTTGGACTTTTGGCCATTAGAAATGAAAAAATAAATATTATTAATCTTAAACTTTTTCTTGGTATACATTTAGCCAAATTTGATAGAAAAAAAAATACGACAAAAACTTTAGGAGATTTTTAGTCGAAGATATTGGCCAAATTTCGCTACATCACACAATTCCTCTCAACGTCGAAGTTTTTGTCTTTCTCTGATTCCATGAAAGAAAGCTATAACATACTTGAAAACTGGGTAAGAGAAAATAGTAGTCTATCTAATTAGTATTTACCAAGCTATTTCCTTACTTTCCATTCCGTCTGTTAATTCTGAGAAGACTAAATCATTTTTTCATGTATTTATCCTTTTAAACATCTTTTCGTTCTCTGTGTTTCTTGCTTGACCAGTCTATTCGTATTACTGGTACAAGCAACTAAATGTATTTCAAAGGCATCACAATTAGATATACCACACTTACGTTGATCTTATCAAGACTTTTGACTATGTAAATCACCCCCAGACACTCCATAAGTTGTGAAGTAGATTCAACGTAGCTACCAAATACTTAGGATTGGTTCAGGACTACCAAACTGTGAAGTTACGTTTCTTTTTCTTTTCTTAAGTCAGGTTGTACTGTACATCTGACTGGCTTCTGATCTTCTCTGGTGTTCCACAAGACTCTGTTCTTGAACCACTACAACATTTGCACCATCATATGGGTAGATTTAGTTCTTCTTCTGGTAACTCGCTCACTTGCTGATGATTGATGATTAAGCTTGTCACCTTGCGTTCAAGAGGTTATGGGATAAATATCTGGTGGGGACACAAGCTGCTTTTAATCCACTTGAAACTGTAGGACCTGCTCTTAAACCACCTCTGAGTCATAACTCAACGTCCAATGATACCAATTATCATCAAAAAAGA
This sequence comes from Lepisma saccharinum, assembly GCA_022664845.1. Taxonomy (NCBI): domain Eukaryota; kingdom Metazoa; phylum Arthropoda; class Insecta; order Zygentoma; family Lepismatidae; genus Lepisma; species Lepisma saccharinum. Next base: position 11,846 of record JAGDQP010042391.1, on the reverse strand, counting down.
GATAATAGTGATGAGAATCGCCTCAGAACTACCACCCAAAATGAGCCTTGGCCTATCATCAGGTTTTACTAAAAAAAAAAAAGTTACAAGTTCATCACAACGATCACCCTCATCGCTTTATCTGTACTTTGAAAAAAAATCAGAAATTTAACATTTCTGAAAAATATCAAGCATTCCAGTAACTTGACTGGTAGAAACCAGCCATCACTCACTTTTTATGGATACTGCGAATAAAAGAAAATAATAAGAACCCTCAAGTTAGACTCGATCACGGATCAATCAGTTAGAAGTACAGCGTCTTACCGACTGGTACAAACTGGTAGAATATCAGAAATGCGTTCTCCGAACTCCGAAGACATGAACCAAGTTATTCCTATGAATTGCGCACTATCACGACTTAACGCTACATTTTAGTCATTTCTCTGTTTGCTGACTGACTAGGTATCGGAATTCCCATTGACTGACAATATTGCTCATTTCTGCGAAAATAAGCAACCACGATGGCGGCAGCAAACACTTGACCATTGGACCTGCGATTATGATAAGAAGCCGTTTTCTTTCTTTGCGCATGTGCACAAATCACAGTGGAATTGAAAACTGGAAACTTCCAGTAACGTAACAAAAATGTCTTAATACTTTTTCAAGGATTACTAAGGATAACTGACAATATGACTTTTGATCCTGGCTCACGTTAGTGGATCAACAACGAAATTTGGAGACTCACCAGGAGTAAAACCCAGAACTCCTACCACCAAAGGTCGATTAAAAGGGATCCCCAAAAGGATCATAAAATACGTTAAAGAAAGAGGGAATCTTTAAGACTCCAAATATATATATTCTTATTGTCTTCTCTACTACTTACAATAAACTTGTTCCCAAAATTATCTATTAAAAAAATATTTAAAAAACTTTTAAGAAACATACTTTTCTTAAACAATTCGTACTAAAAAGTAAAAAAATAATTTTGTTTATGCATGACTAAAAACAAAACCATCGGGAGCGCTCTCATATACAATCACTTTATAAATTCTTCAATTGGCGCGCCCCATGCTTTTTCTTTTTAGTCATACATAGACAAAATAATATTAGTTTTACTTTTCAGTACAAATTGTTTAAAAGAATTTTTTAATTTTTTTTTTCGAGTTATTTCGGTGTTCGAATACTTTTTCTCAAACTGATATGTTGTCACCCAAATCCTAAAGTGTTCTGCAACCAGTCAAACGCAACATCGTAGTAGACTAGTATTTATTTTAGGATAAAGAAGTCCATATTGAAAATATTAAAGTACATAGAAATATATGAAAGTATAATGGAATATTGTATTGTTACCTAACTTATGCTGTGCAAAATTTCATCATGGTATGACGTCGGGAAATAAGTTAAATTAACGTTGCAAGATTTGAGGACACCACGAACCATTGTGAATTAAAGAAAAGTATGTAAAAAGTTAACAAAAAGTGCGAAAAGTAACTAAGTTCATATACCAACAGTTCTGTTCCCCCATCTCTCTGTTTTCTACGTGTATAATAAGCATCTAAAAGAAAATTTCAGTATTGTTGAGGAGTATATGCAGAAGCTTTCAACTTCATTTTGCAAGATCGCCTGGCGTGACTATAACGTTAAACCATTTTGTAACAGAACAAAACACGAAGATGACACACACACACATACACACACCAAAGAGATAAACAACACATCGCTCTTGAATAACGGCCCAGCAAGATAACAATTATGCAGCTGAAAAGCTTTCCAAAGTCACGTACGATTAACATTAAAACGCGGAACATGTTAATATTATGATACTCGTTGCACTTGATTACAAGTTTCTGTGCGAATTGATAGAAACATAATTCGTGCTTTTGTTTGTGCTTTATTTTATCAGTAGTAACGATTAATCAGGAAACAGCTTAGGAATTGACATGAGTATCTAAAGCTGTGTTATAATCATCATTTCCCCTACACTTACATGCCTAAATATCTGGGATTAAAACTGGCAAGTGCGGAAACTCAACATGGCATCGTTCCCGCGAGTGGGTTCTGAAATACGTTACGCCATGCCCTCTGGATCCAGGCCCATATTTTCCTGGTATTTATAGGCACAGGATATTGGATTTTGGAACAGTGGGTCCATGGCCTCATGTCTGCACAATACCGTGCCATCAGCCCCAAACAACTGGTACCTCACTCAATGAACCACGCCATATTTTGCAAGTCTCTCAGGATATAATTACCGTGTTCAAGAACCCACTTGAGGCGCTGTTTATGGTGTCGTGGCATTAACAGAGGTACTTACGTGGGTTCTCTGCACTCGGATCCAATAGAAGGTAAAGAAAGCTGCACTGACTTCGTCTTGCATTGAATATGCCTGGTATCTCCTGCATTGAATTATACAATTTGATTTGAGCCAATGTCGCTTATTTGTTAGCATGGACAATTCTAACCAGGCGCCGCTGGTCATACTTATTAAACATCTGTGGTCGGATGGAAATACTTGACACCATCTATCGAGGTATGTTGAATGTCCGCACAGACACTATCATGCCCCATGCAATTTATAGTTTAGATATTCTTAACATAATCAGATTTGCCTGTATTCGACCTAATTCACAAAGTAACAACTGAGTGTTTGTCAGTCTTCGCTTTGGTCCAAGTCGACATGTGATAGTGCACCACTTTACGATTCACATACTGCTGTCCCATGACTTTTAGCATTTGAGTGTATACAATGTGTGTTCTTTCTGGAGACTTTGTCTTCCGTGTTTGGGCCATGCTTCAAATATGTTCTTGTTACATCGCTAGGTATTGAAAGGTCCTTCTAACACTTCAAACGCATCCTAACAGACAGGCAACATAATTTGTGTGTGGAAAATCTGAAGAAAATGTTAATGGTATCGTGCAAACAAAAGTGAACTATACTGCGTACCAGAGCTGTTCTTCCAAGCGCGATACGGTTTATCATTTGAACTACGAATTACTATGTTGTCGACGTGCGCATTAAGTACGCTTCAGTGGATTATGTAAAAACGACAATTATCCATCATTCCTAAAGGTCTTCATGCGTTGATGACAGTTCTGTACTAAGAGTTTTGTGGTTTGTACTTTCAATAATAAATAAATAAATAAAATTAATTGTATGGGCGGTAACAGTACTGTGGCTTTCACCCGTTCCGAATCATTTGAATTTTGAATTTAGTGTTAAGGCCTTTAGGCAACTTTGGCTCAGGCCGGATGGATGATGATAGAATGAAGAAAGTGAGAGGAAACGGGAGAACCCCGAAAAAAACAAGCACACTATGCTTGTGATTTTGTCCACCACAAAAGCCATTGCGCGAGCACGGATCGATCCTACGACCCCTTGCACCAGAGGTGAGCGCTCTACCAATGTCCTAAATTATGTTTTGATATGTACTCTTTATTGATATTTTGAAGGTGGTACTGAAATAATTATTAAGCACTTACATCTAGTTAAAATGTTTTTGTAGATTGACACATTTAGTTTGCATTTCCAGTAAATTAATGCCGCAAAAATAAAATGAATCTTTATTTGGGGCATTTTGACTGCTGTCATTTTTCAGTTTATTTTGCCTTGCTTCTTGTCATTTTCGTTTGTTTTTTTCTTTTTTCTTTGGTAACATATTCCGGTCTTTATTGATAATTATCAGCTGTCCGAATAGAATGTTTTGTCGTGAAACTAAAGTAACACATAATAATAACCACTGGCGTGACAGACCAATAGGTTCTGAGCCTGCCCCAACGTCATCTGTCCACGGTTGGTGGAACTGCGTCCATCTGAGTAACGGCTGTATGGTCAGCACTTCGCGTCACCTGACCACGACGAAGCGCCGAGTGTGGCAGTCACGTCTTTATTCCCATGACTCTGCAGTTTGCCTCACAACGCTGGGTGGACGCTGGGAGACTCCAGCTGGGAATTGAACCCGGTACCATGCGGACATGAGTCCAACGCTCTAACCACTAGGCCATGGACTCCCACCAAAAGTAACAACACATAATTGGTATAAATGTATGGAAAAATAGAAATCATTTCCATTCGTAATATTGTAATTCCATTCATGGTTTTTGAGCAGATATTTCTCCCCTTCCGTTATATGAACTATGGTGGTTTCTGATATAAGATTTCTCCATTTAGTTAGGCCAATCATTTGACCTCTCTCGTTACGTTATCCTCCACGGAACAAGATAACAAGAGGTGTTGCTTATTGTTTTCGAGATTTATTACAGCTAATTCTGGTCGTGGATAATAAATAGATGGTCCCCTTCCTTTCTACTGGTTTTCGCTGACTCATCTCTCGAACACATCAATATTCCTTCACTGTTGTTTTTGTAGATATTAAAACGGACGAAAGAAGAAAGGGAGCATCGGTGAAACATTTGTGCCGTGAACAGTAATGGAAAATTTTCAAATTCAGATTATCTTGTTACTGTCTGGACCACGGGGACTGAGTAAAAAGGAAAGGGAATTCTCTGCTCTTAAGAGCCTCCGTACCTACGGTGCGAGTGTGTGTGTGTGAGTTTTCATATTTTTAAAGATAAAAGACAAATTACACGCAACAGTAAAATTTTGGAAAGGAGACCCAATAATACGTTTGAATGTGTATTAAATGAACTATCTGAGATATTGATATTGTTTATTTTAGCTGAGAATTTAGAATTTTGGCAAATGATGACATCATACGCCTACGCAAATTAAGAGTTAAAATCATAATCAGACATTTCAGTTTTAGGTGTAGAATTAAGACTAGAAACACTGAAACATTTTTAGCAACTATGGTGGATGACTGACTCACCCCTTGTAACCAAAAGACCCGGATTCTATTTGCGATGAAGACTCATTATAGCGGTTCTGAATGTACTTTCAATGCTAGGTTTCGTCACTAGCAAATAATATATATTTGGCAACTAAGGAAAACAATGGGAAAAACACCATCGGTTCAACTTTTCCAGTCATAAACATGATTGCAGGCATCATTGGACACTATAATATGAAATATTCAATATTATAATATTAATTTATTACCTTGATAGTTAAAAAAAAATCATGACGATCAAACTATCACATACGTTCTTGCAAAAACAAAAGTTGAATGTAACATTTGAAATGTAATAATGATGGTTATATATATTTGGTTATGTAATAAGAATAAGAATAATATCTTCGTAATTTCAACATCTTCTATCAATGCTCCAGTTTCAATTTCTTCATCTCAGGGTTCCTTTTTATTTCTTCAGGTTCGTATACTGAATTCTTATGTCGAACTAAGCAGGCTTCTGTAGAAACGTGACGGGAAAAAGAGACTGCCCTGCTCCAAATCTGCTTGTACCATTCCTACTTCCGTGGAGGCTACAGCAAATCTCTTTCGTAAAATCTCCTTTACAAGAGATATCGAAACTTAGAACACAAAGACTAAAAGGGGCGTAAGGCACTGCAGTCCCGCTCGCATGCCAGCTCAACAAGTTGAGATTTAAAGTAAACACGCGTAATACGCTCTCAGAAGTTTTATTTAATATAAACTGAAAGCTCTACCAAGAACACTCAAACATGAAACATCACTCTTTACATACATTGGAAACATTACTTTCTGCAATTCCGCAAATTCAATTGCTTTGTCCATTAAAATTCTTACATAAACTTTTATTGAAATTTTGCACAGTCGTATATATAATTAAATGCATTTAAATATAAATTCACTTCTTTCCAAAATTAAATCTCTCTATTATTTTAAATAATCGACATCAACATCACGGTCCTCTATTTTGGTTTGTGAAACTAATTTTTACCAATATAAAACAATCAAGTTGTTTTTTGTTTTTATCCATATTTCTGACGTTTAGAATAATTTTAAGTTGCCTTATAACAATACCAAACGCTCACAATAGTAAAATTCTGATTAAATTAAATTTTCCCAAATTAATTTCTAACAATGTCAAGAAAGTAAAATTTTCTTATTAAAATTAATTAAATGACAAAATATAAATCTTTCATCGCTCACAGCTAACAACCAATATAACATTCCACAAACGGTTAAATAAACGTACAATTTCCAACCCTGTCCTCGAGCATCGTGATGCGGGGATGGAGCACAATGCCGGAAAACAGGGGAAAACTAAATTTTGCTACAGAGATAATACATATAGGGCAATAAGGGGCTCTGGAAGTAGGGACAGACGGAGAGACTATGCCAATAAACTGCATCTGCGAACGGCGTTGCCCTAACTAGTGCTAGGGGAGAAACGCAATAAAGGTAAAGAATATGGCCGACGTGTTTGCAGTAAGAGAGAACAGGGATGGAGGAAGAGATAAAAAATGATGAGAACAAAGTGAGAACAGAGTCATTTTCAGTAACGAAAATGGCCAATAAAGATGAAGATTGTGAATAATCCGTTTTTCCCTGCGTATAACGAGATATTAAAATGTTTCAATTCAGGTTGTTTTTCTTCACTGTATGGGTTCAATTATAGTCACTCGTTACATTTGAAGAGCACAGGAAAAGATGGTACAGAAGAGCGTTTTAAAAGTCCACCATTAGAATTACGTGTATCTGCACATCAAATAAAGATTTGTTTGTACGAGAAGGATATGTTTGTATAGCTTCTTTCGTATAATTCTCGGAGATGTGATTAGATGCTGTAGTCGTTACTGAAGAGATCCACTTCTGTTCATTGAACCTATTGTTGTACTACAATGGTCCTTGCCCTTTGGTAGAACAAGAATTAACAGCAATCGAGTTGAACCTACAGACCAAGATTCCGTGCCCCAGTTCTACCATTCTTCGGGATAAACTTTTCGATCTCCTTTATTTATTTATTTTATTATTATTGTTATTTTTGGAGAGACCAAAGGTCTCTTTTGTTAGTCACCGGAGTGACTAACACCCACTCGAGGGTTACGCCCTCTCTATAGCGAAGGGATGTATAGGAGAGGAGGATGCTTAGGTTTCGGGGTGGTCTAAGGGAGGTTACACAATTTATTTTATTTAATTCACATTTATCGTGTCATTATACATTTTTTCTTTATGGTCTTTTTTCTTTTGCGAACAACGACTCACGTAACACTGATTGGTGTTCTGCACGAAGGGGGGGGGGAGGTTAAACTCATTTTTTTTAGCAAGATATTTGATT
>JAGDQP010042390.1:2610-16562 GCA_022664845.1 Lepisma saccharinum | reverse complement strand
TATATATATATATATATTCTGGGCTATAAAGAAGCATTACAGAATAATGGCAACCAATCCTGCGGCTTTGGCAACTGGTGCAAGCGAATGTGATGAGTCTACATCAGAAGCTGAAATGACACACAGAAACAGTGATGACCAAGTGACAAGTTAAAACATAAACAGGAAAGAAGTTTAAAATTCGATAATGACAGAGCTGTAGTTACTTCAGTATGTCAACCGGAAATTGTCAATCAAATAATAACAAATGGATAAGTCAATTGATAACTTATTACAACAAATGAAGGACAAATTTATGAGAAAGTTTGAGAGTTTTCTTCAACAACAACGAATGGAAATTACAGAAGAACAAAGGAAGCTTCACTAAGAAGTAATGATCCGTTTAAAACTACAAACTTCAGAAATAAATATGAAGCTGGAGGCAATGGATACTAAAATCGTGGAATACAAAGACGAATGCAAAAGGAATTCCACAACCTTAGAAAGGAGAACCAAATTGTGTGAAACACAAGTGGACGAATTACGAGTGGAAGTTACCAGTGTTAAGCAAATGATAACTAAAATAGAAAATCAGCACGCTGCTTGCTGTAATAATCATGAAGAAACAGATGCTGCAAGAGCAGTGATAAGCCTAATCAAATTAAGAGAACTAGTGTACTGGAAGATCAAGAAAATAAGACCGAGAGTAATGTGAACTGTGAAAAAATACAGCAAACTAATTTAGTTACTTCTGGAATAAACTAGACAAGTGAAATTACTGTCAGTGTAACTGGTAATGAGAGTGATGTTAATTCAGGAGGAATCAGAAGGTCCCGTTCACATAAGAAAGGTTATCGTGGCGGTAGGAAAAGACCTACACGTAAATATGTTGAAATGTCTAAGGAACTAATAAATTCGAATATGACAGGATTACAGATAACATGAATTATCATTGTATGGATAAAAGTTTGCAATTAACCGATGATGTTTCTATTATGAGTGATAACAATGCTTCTGCAGTATTACGAAAAGGTTCTATATTAACAAATAAATATACTGTAAGTTCTATCCATTTAGATAAGGATCAATTGCAATTAGAAAACCCGGATATAACGGTGAAAAGGAACGATCGCCTTATCGAAATATGTGCTAATCATTAAAAAACTGACATTGCGAGAATATCAAATGAGACTGTTCAAATGTAATCTAACCACAAAAGAAAAAATCAGCCTAATGAAGCTAGTGTGTGTCTACAAAAGAAAAGGAAGAAACGTGTTACCAAAGAAATGAAGAAGAAAGTTGGAAACAATTACGGGAAAAGGAAAGGATGATTGCTAAATTTCCACCAAAGAAGAGAAAAGGAAGTAATTTAGAAAGAAGAGTATATAGAAAATCACGAAACTGTGAAAGTAAAAAACGTGCAACAATTATCAGTAAACCTTTAAGATTAGATATGGGAACATGTAATAAGAAGAAAAGACATAAAAATAAAAAAAGTATTTTTAAACGTTATCCCGTCCTATCTCTCGGAATCTTTTGGTATAGATTGTAGCAAGCCGATGATTAGCAAGAATAAAATAGAGTCGAATGAGGATATTATGAACAGAGGTATTGTAACACTAGGAAGAGAAAGGAACAAGTGTTAAAAGTAGATTTAAAACCAACCTACTATCAGTGGTTTGTGAGAAAGCAAAAAATACATCTAAAAACTGATGAAACATGGGGAAGAAGAACTTGGTACAGAGTCCATGAGACAAAAAAATTGAAGTTTTGTGGTACCGATTTCTGATAATATCTTTACTGAAAAGACTCAATAAAAGATCAACAAGGAGAGAGACAAACAAATGGAAAGTAAAATCAATCAAAGAAGAAGATGATAGTTTGCAGGTTTTAAGTATAGAGGAAATACATACGAGTATCAATTCGAAAATCTAAAGGTATTATCAATGTTAACGTTTGGATAAATAAACAATATTATGTAAATACTTAGTTCTTTTATAATTAAAAATTGGCCATATAATATTGTACTAGGACAAACATTCTTAAAGTTTTTTTTTCTGAAATAACAAACCAATTAATTACAAGGATAATTTTGTGAACTCGTTAATGATAAAAAAGATAGTTGTTCTATATTTAAAAAATTAAAAGAGAAAGGAATTATGACTGTAAATCTTTTAACTAAGTGAATATTAATAAGTTTCATTATTAATTAATTGAGTATTAATGAAATTTATTATTAAAATCAATTAATAATTTGAACAAATTAAATGTATGAATAATTTAAATATTAAATTATTTTGAACCTTGATTATCAAAAGGGATAGTATGAAAATGAATTACACGTTTTATATAATATTTAACTTACTATCAATTTATTTATTAATATATGAATTCAAAAAATAATTGTAATTTATTTTCTCTTCAGGAGGTATTTATGATATGACCTATATGTCTATCACATAGTCTGTTTTATAATTATTATATTTATTTTGTTTAAAAGTTAATATACGCTTAAATGTTATAAAAGAATAGAATTAGGTTATTCTATTAATAATATTTCATTGTTCACGTTTGCAAGTTGCAGTCAATGTTTTTCATAACGCTGAAGCACGACACATCTCAGCACATCTTGTTTCTGTTTTTAAGATGATCTTAATTATTAAATGAAATGATTGGTTTGTTGTAACATATGTGATAACTGCATGAATGTTTAAGTACTTAAGGAAGGAAGTCTTTTAATTTAATCTTCATTGTAAATGTGTTTTGCTATCAATCAAAACAAACATAACGATTTGTAATCTAAAATGACGTAAGTATTAATGTTCGGTACTTACGAGCAGAACAACTACCACGTTTTATATCAGATCTTATATCGCATGGTTCTTAAGGAATAAATACCTATTTTTTTTATATCTGGCTTTTTACTCTTAGTTTAGAAATACAAATTGTTATCAGCACCGGTGCCTGCTGCAAAGCGCTCTAGTACTGCATAGTAATTCAATAGCTCTTTCAAACGATATTTACGTAAGTTAGGGTAGCCTCCAGTGGGGACCAGACTTGGGGCACCTATCCGAACTTCTCGTTAGATGCTAAACACAGCCTTATGTACCAAATATCCCAAAGGACTCCACAACGCCCTGAGATATTTACTTAGAAGCCGAGCAGCAACAACGTTAGGAGGTACATTCCAGGACAGCGAACATATATATATATATATATATAAATATATATAATAAATAATAAATCACAGCCATATTCAATCCACTAGTGGATGAGGCCTCTCCCCGAAGGGAGGAGTTGGTCTACTGCTCCCACGCTGACCAGACGGGTTAGGATATACATATATATATATATATATATATATACTGTGCTATAAAGGAGCATTACAATTCTCCTATTATTCTTCGTGTACTTCATGTAATTTTCCCGATCTGCTTCTCTTCCATGTGGTATATGCGAGCACTTCACGTCATTTCAATTCACTTCACGTCATAGCTAGCACTTCGCCTTCCATGTTTTAATGTTCAAGCAATTTGAGTACTTCTGCCAAGGAAACCAAACCAAAGGTAAAAAAAAAAGTGAATTGTAGACATTCTAGAGGCGCGAGAAATTATCTCTTCCCAGTAAAAAACTAATATATTGTGAAGACTTCTAACAGCAGCATGTTATTTTATAAATGTTTTCATCAGTTGTAATTGACTCGTTTATTTCAGAAACCCGCTATCCGCCGTAAGGGAAATATAAAACTAATAATGAGCATTTGAAATTGCAGTATTCCTTTAAGCTTTTCTTTAAGTGTGTTTGGAAATGAAAAAAAACAACAACAATGTTTTATCAACATGTCACTTTTCATAAACTATGTTTAACAAAATTTGTCTAATTTTAAGTTTATCAACAGAGAATTTCGAGGTTTCGTCGCACAAAGTTTGTGGTATTTGGCAACTCTGTGAACGAAATTCAAAGGAACTTTGAAATTTATTCAGCGATTTACCAATAATTTCTGCTCTTTTTTTTAAATACTATATTGGAAACATATTGAAGTGCATTGGGCCAACATATATATTAATTTGTGCATTAAGTAATGACTTGTATATATTTTCTAGAGTCTAGGTCTTGTTTTCACACGCCGACCACAATAGTAGAAACGGTCATAAGAGACCGTTTAAAATGGCGGTGTCTTATCGAGGATAATAGAACGAAAGAACCGAACCTGACCTTCCTCAGCTCCAGGAAAGTGAAGGAAAAATAGAGTTTGGCATATTGCAAATACGACTGTGTTTACTATTGTGATCCGACGCTTTTTGTTTTCAGTCTTCAATCTTTTTAGTAGTAAGTGTAGGTTTGAGACAAGTCTTGTCAACGTGTATCTGCACAAAAATTTGACCTAGTGTATACGTCATGATATTTAATTACTGCTCTATTGAACGATTTTCCTCGGTGAACGTTTTCTCGTTTTCTAAATAGTGTTCTGTAAATTAATGCATTTCTAATTCCATAACTTGTGAGTATTAAACTTACATACATGCTATGGGTTCGAACTTCGGCATGTTATCTATTTCGCCGTCTTATGTGAACGTCTGTAGAGCGCTATTTATTGTCGGAGGCTTTTGTGTGAATGTCGCTATAAAATAACGGATAGTGTCTGGAAATAATGAGAATTTTGTAGAGTCATTCCACGCTAATTCAACCATTATAAAAATGGCCGTGACGCTTATGTACACGTCAAGAGGAAATGACATGACAATTTTCGTAAACAGCACTTTTGCGTATGCCAACCGCTAACCGGTGGCTGCGCCCCCACGCGGCTAACGCCGCCCAGCTCCCTTCGGACGCACCGTGCCCCCTTGCACACCAAGCGAAGCGAGGTGTGCATCCTGCCCTGGTGGGTGTATATACATCCTAGCTTTTAGTGGCCTCTATTTCGCATATTAAATCATCACTTTTATTACATTTCATAATGCGTATATACATAAAAAAGTTAATTTTCTTTAAAAAATGTAAAAGTAACTAGGCCTGGGTTCGATCCCGGGACCTCCAGATCAGTTTCCCGATGCAGTAACCACTGGACTAAGCTGGGAGCTGGCCAAAGAAGCGCTTGTCTATGTTACTTATAGTTTATGTTCTGCGCCTGGGCGACAGTGTATGTTGACCTGTACATAAGCGCTATATACCGTGCGCGTAGACACTCCCTAATATTAGACCTTAGGTTTTACAACATGTGTGATATTTGCTAATTGTGTTCTATGCATCAATATGATCAAAAATATAAAATTTCATGTTTTTGTCACTTTTGGATTTTGAGTTGTAAATTGTTAAAAATTAATAGTCGTCTGATGTTTGACACGTTTTTAAAGCTTTAAAAGCTCGAAACTCAAAACCTATCTGTCCTAGACAGCTCAAACTCGCACCATTCGTTTCAGAATTCCAAGATATGTAATTTGATACATTTCTTGACTTTATTAGATCAATCTTTATAATTTCCAAAAATCAAACAGAACTTGTTTTTGGAAAAACTCAAAATCGGTTTTTTTTTTTTAAATGTATGTTCAATGTGCTTCTGATTACAATATGTGTGCCACATTTCATGATGGTATTTCCATGGAATCATGTTGAAAAAATTAACAGAAGTACACAGCCACTTTTGCATAGTGTGTATAATAAGCTTAAACGGCAGTACGCATAATCGCATTTACGAAAGTAAATTTAGGGGCAGTTTTTCATTGTCTGGTTTAAGTACAGGTTAGCTAGTAACTAGCAGTTAAACTGTAACTGGTTGTTTACCCGTTTTTGAACGCTTAGTTAAGGGATAACCAACAGTTAAGCTGAGTAAACTGGTGGTTAAATTAATCCGTACTTCTACTTCCGGAGAAATACAGGCTAACTATAGGTTTCAAAACAGTTTGGCAACAGTCTGCCACCTGTGAAAGATATTACATATGATTTCAGATTTATCCTCTTCCGATGATGATAGAATTGTATTGAAACACACAAATATAACTTCGCGATTCTTTTACTCAACTTTTTTTTTTAGATGTTTAGCCTCAGATTTAGCTAGTTGCGGTACGAAAATTTGTGCTACGCAGGGCATGAAGTTGTGTTTGCACTCCCTCAAAATGTAAGTTACAAGAATGTTGAAAGTGTGTAGTGTTAAATGCGATTGTTAACTTTACTTTTGGAGCTTCAAAAAATATATATAATTTACAGGAGAAGAGTAACATTTTTAATGTGTGGAAGCATCGAAACGGAAAATATAACAAAGGTTGGAGTCATGGAAATTTTAAGAAGCAAAAAAAGTTTCTGGAACTTTAGGTGCTTCTGAGTTGAGAGAAAGCTCTTTGAGTGAATTTTAAAAATGAGGTGCATCGCGCATAATTAAAAATATTTGCCTTCGCTACTCGACATGTGTTAATTTCTAGCAAGATGCGTGTCATTCCTAACATGAAGTGTGGTCTTTGGTATTCTTCCGCATGTCACCATATTTGTACGTGTTGATCAATACGAGTGCGTATTTAACGAAATAATAATGACCCACAGCATTTCGAAACGCTTTTTGGATTGCTAGTTGCTACTAGGTGTCGGGTGTGAATTATTTACAAGAGAATGACTAGTGTAGAGCGTACATATGTATCAGTAGTTGACGGAAGCTGTGGTCCGAAAGTAAAGGATATTTGTATGGTTTTGAGACAAACTCATGATCCTCCCCTAATGATAATGAAAATATATAAAAGCAAACGATAACCTTTACTTGATGACCCACAGCTTCCACAAGTTATTGACCCATGTGTACACACTATACCACTCATTACCTTGTAAATAATTATTACTAATATTTCTATAAACTCCTAGTGACAGTCAGTAATACGAAAAGTGTCACGAATAGCTGTCATTATTATTTCGTTAAATACTCAATCCAGTTGGTCAACACAAAACCTGGCGACGTGCGGACTACTAATTGCGGAAGTTCATCTTATGAATGATACTATTTTTGCTACAAATCACGGACAGTATGTCGAGTGAGTGAATACGATTATTTAAAGTCAGGTTAGGTAATTTTGTTCATTATACGCGTTGCGCGTGACACACATGCCATTTGCTCATCCCCAACACGCAAGTAGCTGAATAGTCCCAAGTACTTTTCGCTCTTTCACTCTCTTTCCATACTTCCATGACTGAGACTTGGTTGTATTTTGCAATTCAACACTTCCATGCATGTTTGAAATGTTTGTTACATTTGTTTGTGAGACATTAAGAAGTAAAATTTACGCAGTAAATAATCCTAATGGAATCAAGATGATAAAATATTCCTTTACCCCACTTCGTGAACTATTTACAAAGGCGTACACATTAATCATATGAATAAGTGAAGTTTATTCGTATGATTATGAAGTAAACTCAATATTCGTAAAACGATAATGGAAAACAATCATAAAATTATTAAACATTACCCCAGTTCGCACCTAATCATATTTATTTCTGCTTTTGAGGCTACTATCCGCTGGTAGCAAAAAATAAAACGTTAAAATCTTCACATTCAACTTCCTGAAGTACATTAACTTCGCCGACCACTTGTAGTGTGTTTTCCAGTTACGGTGAATTATATAATTACATAAAGTCTCCTAGACCAGACAATGGTGGTATAACGCCCCGAAATTTTCGAGTTCATATCCCGACTTTATTTTTTTTAAATTAAAAAACAATAGGAACAAAACTGCAAAATTCTACTTACGTGCCCCAATATTAGCTATATCATCCCAAACGGAAATTCTTAATTACAATTTTAGTTGTATCCGAGCGAAAAAAAAACTCATCTGAAAACCGAAGAAATTTGTTCTCTGCCTATGAACTATTTCATCAAAAAATAAATAATTCCAATTACCTGATTTCTTGCTTGTCATAGCTTGATATTTTCCCGTCTTCACTCGCCTGAAATACTGTCCGTGTTTCTTGTGGCAATATGCGTGTCATTCATAATACGAAGTTTCGCCGGTGCTATGTTTGCCATATGTTGATCAACTGCGCATTTAACGAAACGATAATGGCATATAGTTTTTGGAGTAATTTTTTTGATAGCAGGTTGCCAGTAGGTGTTTATAGAAGTATCTGTAGTAATTATTTGCAAAAACTTTATTTTGTATGCGCCATTTTAGTAACTTTGACTTCGGCCCGTCACGATTATGAATGCCAAGCTAGTTAAAATTCACATCCATGCCCCAGAGGGATTTGAACCCGGGACCTTTGAGTCGCTGGCTTAGTGCCCCAATCCACACGGCTACCAGGTCAATAGTAATTATATGCAAGGGAATAAGTGGTATAGAACTTTCATATTGTCCGGAAGCTGCGGGCCATAATGTGAAGTTTACTTATTTTCCCAGAATGTATAAGGATATGCGGGCCAGCGATCTAGAACTGTCACTCCTACGTATTTTAAGTAGTAACTCACTCTTCACATATGTGTGTTTATTACACCATTTTTTTATTCCACGTATCGCTTAATGAACTCTAACTTCCATATTTCTTTATTCAGAAACTAGCGAACTTAATGCGCATTTTGTTTAAAACTTACTGTGCTATCCTATATTCTACTGTTTTTATAATTCCTGAACCACTCCCTAGATAGGGAAATAGTGGAAATCCATTGCCAACAGTTACTCTGTTCTCGCTAATCTTTAGTTAATTAACCATCACTCAAAACGCAATTGAAAAATGAGTAATAAAATTAGAGCTCAGGTTAACTTTAACTAAGATAACTGGAGCATGAAAAATTAGGCCTTAATTGGTTAAGTGTGCCGTACAGTATCTTCATTTCAGTTCTATTGTAGAACAAACGGAGCCATCGTAGCTCAGTGGTAGAGCATTGACGTAACATTCGGGACGTCGTGGTTTCGATCCCAGCGGCCGACCATCAGTACAGTTTTCCAGGGTTTTTCCTCAGTTACACCAGGTACATGCCGAGATGGCACCTTCGACATAATGTCCCGGCCAACACCTTCCCGAACCCTCCCCCTATCCCGGTCAGCCTTAGATGAATAAAGGCCATACATAGAATTCAAATTTAAAATGTAGAACAAAACTAGTAGAAACTAATCAATCCAGCCTGATCTCCTGAATGCTACGCCAATGGTCTACCACTGAGCTATGGTTCGTTCTATAATAGAACTGAAATGAACATACTGCAAAGGTACATTTCAACCAATTAAATTTACTTTGCTAACAGTTATTATGCGTACTGCCGTTTAAGCTTATTATACACGTGATGCATGTTCTGTATTTCTGTTAGAATTTGTTCTACATGATCCAGTGGCGGCGATAACGCCCCTGCGAGCACCGCCGCCCGGGACCCAGACCCAAATTGCCCCCCTCCCCCCCCACCAACATAAAATATAATTATCGGGTGAAAATAAAAGCCCGCGATTTCACAAGTAACATATTTGTAATTTGTACGAAATCGCGGAGAAAGAAGATACATTTGTGCAAGATCGGTAAATTAACTAAATACAATGAACAGTATTGTTTTTCGGGGCCCAGTCCGTTGAAGGGGCCCCAAAACCAATGTGCAACCAAATAATACATTATCTTTACCAACAAACAAAAATTTAATTGGGTCAAAGACCGTATTTTAAGAAAAACTTACACACGATAATGTTCAACAGAGGGAATAACAGTTTATAAACAGTATTCTGTATTAGAATTACTTTCGGGAATACCCAATCACCTAGAAATAATAAAAAAAAAACTCTTAATAGTTGATACTGCATCAATGATACAAATTAGAGATGAGTTGGAAAATTTAAAAAGCTTTGCAAAAAGAAACAGCTAGTCTTAATAAAGCGACGCAGTATTTGAGCCGCGCATCTGATAATTTGAGAGCTTTAAGAGGTATTTTTGCTTTCTTACTAATGCAAAAAGTTAGCACTGTTGTGTACCATCCCTTGTGAAATTAAAAAACAAACGAAAGAAGTCAAACCCTTTTTTTTTATGGAGTTGCAGTCGACCACACAATTGATGATCTAATAAGGCATTTCAAAAAACAATATTTAATGCCACCCTAGTCATTGTGATAATCCAGGTGGAAATGAGATTCCAAAGCTTGTGTTGCATTGTAGATAGGTTTTATCTCCTGTCACCTCAAGAACGGACAAACTTAACACACGAAGAAGAAGTACAGAAATGCAAGACTCTCGTAAATATATATCCAGCAGACCTCTCAAAATCAAAGCATGAACAACTAATATATTTTAGACATTACTAGGGAAATAAATAAGTGAAAAGGAAAACGCCAGGAAAGTAATAAATTTACTTACTAAAAATAACTTTTGTCTTATCAGTTGTCTCCCAAATTTGACTACTGCTCTACAGCTTTACTTAACCTAACCAGTCACAATAGTTACAGCATAGAGTTACACAATAGTTACAGAGTTTCTAAACTGAATTTGATAAAGTCATATCTAAGAAGTACCATAACGCAAATGCGTTTAAGTAACACGGCAAATTTGAGCATTGAACACGAAGAAACGAAAAAGGTCAATGTCAGTAAAGTAGTCGACCATTTTCTTACGTTAGAAATGAAGAAGATTAGGAGAACAGTAAACTATCTATGGACCTACATTTAAATCTGTGAATATGTAAATGCTAACACTGTAAACAAAATAACGCAGAGTAGAGAACTTTGACTATTATTGTAAACTAAACTGTGTGCAGCAATGAAGAGTGTGTTCATGTTGAAATTTGAACTGTGTTAAAATGTATATGGAAGAAGTGAAAGGCGAAAGAAAGCTATAAAAAAAAATTATGGTGCCAGTTTCTAAGTGATATACTTTTTATTTTATATTTTATTGTTACTTAGACGCGACTGTAGTGTATGTCATTTATTGGTTTCTCATTTTTTTTTTTAGTCGAAGCTCTCAACTGTGATCGTCACTGTATTTTCTTTACAGTAGCTCCCCAATTGCATCACGATGCTGGTAACCACTAGACCATCGGGATGGTCATATATATATATCAGAGATGGTGTAATTTTAAACATTTTATTAAAGGGCCCCATATTTTAATCCCCTGGGAGGCCCCCAATTGCTTATCGCCGCCACTGGCATGATCCCATTGAAGTACCATCATGAAATTTTGCACATACATTCTAATCAGAAGCACACTGAACATTATATTTATTAAATACAAATTTCGACTTTGAAATTTAAAACAAAATATTTTTGAAAAAATTATAAAGATTGGTCTAATAAAGTCAAGTAAAAGGTTAAGTTACAACTGTTGAATTTCTTAAACAAATGGTGCAATTTGGGCAGTCAAGGACATACTGTTTCTGAGTTTCAGGCTTTTAAAGGTTTCTCAGAATGCGTAAAAAATCAGGTCGTCTTTTATTTTAACGATTTAAAAACTAAAAATAAAACGAAAGTGATAAAACCCAAAAGTGAACTTTTATATTTTTTTTATCCTTAACAATAGTACTACTTATGTATAAAAAAAATAGGGTTTCCGAGACTTCAAGTTTCAGACCATTGGTTGACTTGATATGCAATGACCCCTTGTTCATAAATTTAAAAAATATGAATGTGTAATAAAGCAGTAGAGGGCAAGAGAAAATATATTTGAAGAAGGTATTCACTTAATATTGTACAATTTTATGATAAGTATTTTCTAATACCAATCTTGTCTGGAAAGGCAAGGGTCGTTCTTCGGTCATTCATTGGTAAAGTATAATTTGCATAATAATTTCTAATGACCTGTTTCTTGCACTACAGCCATGTTGCTCAACTGAAGATAATAATGAAGCTCATGACTTGAGCAGTTTAAGTAGCGACCAAATTATTTCATCGACAAAACTCATTAATCAATTGCACAAGCCTTTAATGGACGTCAACGCAAGTAAAGGGAAAAAAGAATATTCAGAGATAAAACAAGAAGAAGAGCCCGATTCCGTATCATACCACCCAGAGGAGCATTTGAAGAACCAGACACTTCATATCCCGGTTAGTGCCTGGAAATTGTATTTTTTTATATTTTGTATCTTTCAACAAATGCATTTTGCTTACAGCTATTTAGTAATGAATCACTGCGTACAACTAACATGCGTTTTTAAATTCTAGTAGTTTTTAATTCGTACAGTTCACCTCTGTTCCATACAGGGTATCGAAAAATAACACCGTCAAAAAACACATCACGCAATTCCTGACTTAAAAATAAGAAAGAGAAAGTATGCTTCCTCGCGGGTGCTCCAGTGCTTACTTCAGGCGCTATAGGTTGCTTTGAAAGTAAACTGTAGAGCTTGATATTTCCAATATCATTAAGAGATGAACTGAGGAGACATCGTACCGCCAGAGTCTAGAGATTTCTGTATCCAAAAATGTATTTCCAGATATGCAATGGATTTCCAAAAGCAACAGTAGAATACCTAGATATTCTTTTGTAGATGTCGTGTGGAAATAATAGCAAGTAAGACGAATTTCTTTATGAGGAAAGGCGATAGACGTAATAACCGCCTTCCAACCGGTCATTGACAGACACTTTTACTGGTAAATACATCAAACATTAGTTTAAATATATTCCATTCTTAATCCTGCTTCTGAAGTCAATCATCTTATGACAAAATCTCTATTATTTTGGCACGGTACAAATCAAGTGATTGGATGACTAACTGATGATCCGTTCAGAAAACACTAAGGACAATAGGGCTATACCGAAACGAACCCCACTATCGACTGTACGGACAGTTCACCCAAAACTGTGAGACACTTACTTCTCGACTGTTCAACCTTGAGAGGAAGAGATATAAACTTTTCGAGGGGCGCAACCCACTGGATACAGAACTCGCCAGATTTTTTCCGATTGCCCTAAAGCTTACAGAAGACCTAGAGTCAGAATCAGGTTAGATCTCGGAGTGCACAAAAAGCCTTAATGGCTGAAGTGCCTAGCTAACTGATAAAGAATCAATCAATCAATCGATCCTGCTTCTTATGTCACCATGCAAATTTTATTTTAAAAAACGTTCCGCAAATAAAATAGGTTTACATACCTACCTGGCGCAAAAAAAAATCTTGTTACTTGCTGGAAAGTATTCCCATTCATGCATATTTCGATCCAACTTCTGAGAATTTTTTACTCCTTTATTTTCTTCGGGGAAATTCTTGTGTCCCATTCCACAATTTTGGAAAGTGAATTGTAGTATAGAGCAGGGCTCAAGTTTTTGACGCTACTATACCCCCTCACTTCTATTGTTAGTTGAACTAGAAATATGAAGCTCTACATTTTATTTTTCCACGCTTTCAGCAACCTATGGCACTATTTATGCATTCTCGATGGTTTTCATTGTTTTATCATATTTTTATTGTCATAGATCACGCGAAGTAGTTCTGTCCGTGTTAGTTTATTTTACAACATCCTGTGTGCTCTTTACCATATATTTAAGCAATGAAAATAAAATTTCTGTATGTATACGAGAGCAAATCGAAAAGTATCTGCCCCTATTTTTTCAGCCAAAATAGTAAACATACAGGACAATCAAAATTTAGAAATTATTCTACGTACCTTCCACTATTTTTCACAGAGTCACCAAAGCGGTTCAGGCATTTGTCCTATCAGACCACTAGTTCGGAGATGCCGCCCTTGTAGAATTCAGCCGGTTGATCGTAGGACCAACGAAATGCTTCGTTGTCGAAAATGAACCTCTATCCTTC
Source organism: Lepisma saccharinum (assembly GCA_022664845.1). Lineage (NCBI taxonomy): Eukaryota > Metazoa > Arthropoda > Insecta > Zygentoma > Lepismatidae > Lepisma > Lepisma saccharinum. Next base: position 2,898 of record JAGDQP010042390.1, on the reverse strand, counting down.
GAGGAACTTTAGTGGGCCAAATAAGTGGTAATCACTGAGGGGTAAGATTTGCTCCATAATATCGCATCCGAATGAATGAAGTTTAGCGGTGCTGTCATTGAAGTCTTCTCGGTCATGTTTTAACTCACAAACCATCACTGCAATCATCTCAAAGCGAGATACTTGTCCCCATACATTCGCTGTATTTTCCTATTGAACTCGATAACCATTCGTCCTTGCTCTATAAATAACAAGTAACATTTCGCTGCTCATATGACGCGCAGTGATCCAGATTACCAAAAAACAGCC